>CAUYQG010260041.1:0-28228 GCA_963574415.1 Tarsius wallacei | reverse complement strand
GAAAAACCCCCTGCACTCCAGACTGCTTTGCAGCTCAGTTACAGCTACATTGTGTATGTGTGTATATGTGTGTGTGTATAGCCCTGATTTCAGAATTCCAGCACAGAAGGATATCAAGAAATACGCCATCTTACAGAGCCTTAGATATTGCCATCCTTGTTTCCCCTTTGTGCTATAAGCCTTTTTGAATAACAGGGCAAAATTCAAGACTCATGAACATTGCCTTTTCCCCATAAATGGATCCCAACCTAAGTGTTCTATCCAGAGCAAACTGAATCTATACCTATGACGCTATCTCCAACTTTGAAGGATTTTTGAAGCAGGATGGGCTTGTCTGTGATGAAAGAACCTAAGCTTGTTAGATGAAGTGTGTGCCTTATGTCTACAGCCGAGTTTTCTTCTGTTAGTGCCACTATGAGTCTCATGAAGTAAAAAACTTGACTCAGCAGGCATCCCTGCCCCAAGCCAGTGCCTGGATCATAGCTGGAGTGCAATAAGCCCCTCGATGAATGAATGAATGATGGGTGAATGAACGGATAGATGGATATGGCTACATCTCCTAAGCCTTTTGCATTTTATTTCCAAAGGACACAAGGTTATTCCCTTATCCTGTTCATGGCCTTGAAATCTGACAGCCAGTCCCAGCTGGTTTCTGCCCGTCTTAGACGCTCCCGAGCCCTTTTCAGAGGTGTGTGCTACGCATGCTGGCTCTGTGCACCCTGCCCTGCAGGTCATTGATGTGCGGCCACTGCACAGCACTTAGCAATACCAGAACTTGGAGGAGGAATCAGGAAGCCTTGGTAAGGCATGTTCACGTCCACAGGAATGCTCGATAAGAGATGAAGCTAAAGAGGATCGAGAGAATTGACAGCTAGGAGACGATCTGACTTTACTTGTCCAAGTTCTTTTTCATTGCTGTAGATACATGAGAGTTGCCTGTGTCTAAAATCATAAAGGAAACCACTTTACGAGGTTATTGGGAAAATAAGGTTACATTTGCATGTAATGGGCATTCAATCAATACTCATTGTCTTTCCCCTATAAGAATTATCATTGTTCTCAAATAGTGTGTCATCTTTTCATTCCAACTATGAGATTTTTGTTCTATATGAGGTCTGGAAATTAAGTTTGCAAACTTGCCCCCGTGCACTTGTGTTGGCAGCGCTATACAAACAACTCAGTAAAGTTTCATGACCTTGGTATGTCAGTGTCTTACAACTGTGTTTGTATGGACGTGTGGTGGTATCTTGCTGAATGGTGTTCCTTATTCATTGTTATTCATATGTTGTTCATTATATGTTTTTGTGTGCCATTGTGAGAATGTCAGAGTTTGAATCAGAGCAATGAGCAGACATTGAACTTCTTGTTAAACTTGGCAAGAGTGGAAGTGAACTCAGGGACATTATAGTCCAAGTTTATGGGGACACTGGCATGAAGAAAAGAGCATTGCCACAAAGAAAATGGCAGTGTACAAATGGATTAAACATTTTTCTGAGGGGCGAGAAGGCATCACTGATGAAAAAAGATCAGGACGGCCAATAACAAGCAGAACTGACAAAAACATTGCAAAAACTTCATCAAATTGTGCGTCGAAATTGTTGGCTGACTGTGAGAAACATAGCAGACCAAACAAACATCAATAGAGAAACAAGAAAATCTTAACTGAAAATCTTGGCATGAAAAAGGTGTGTGCAAAATGGTCCTGAAGGAACTCTTGCATCATGACAAAGCACCAGCTCACACAGCACTGTCTGTGAGGGAGTTCTTAACCAGTAAACAACTGAATTGGAACATCCTCCCTACTCACCCGATCTGACCCCCAATGACTTTTTTCTTTACTCAAAGATAAAGGAAATATTGAAAAGAAGACATTTTGATGCCATCAAGGGTAATACGATGACAGCTCTGATGGCCATTCCAGAAAACAAGTTTCAAAATTGCTTTGACAGGTGGACTAGGTGCTGGCATTAGTGCATAGCTTCCCAAGGGGAGTACTTAGAAGGTGACCATAGTGATATTCAGCAATGAGGTATATAGCACTTTTTCTAGGATAAGTTCGCAAACTTAATAGTCAGGCCTTGTATTTTTAACAATTTGATGGTAGAAAATTCAAAATGTGATTTGGAGTTGAAAGTTTTCAGAGATTCTGAGTGGGAATAGATAAGATTTTAATTTTCCAGTCTGCTACCCAGTGTCCCGTTCACTAGATCACTGGCGCCAGGAGTTAGAAATGGACCGAAGAAAGACCTGGGTAACCCCAAGTCAAGTTGTGCCTAAGATGCGTCCACACCTACTGTTCTCTCAACTGAGCCACTCCCCACTCTTAGCCCATGATGAATAGACGGGGTGCTCAGGACCTGGAGGGAAGGGGGCGTGTGTCTTCTAGAAGGAGACCGAGCTGTGGATGGCCAGTGTGCTTTGTTTCAAACCTTAGCTCTGATTGCTTGGCAGCCTTCCCAGCTGTGCTGGGGATTCTGAGCCGTTTCTCTGGCAGAGAATACAGATCCACAGGCAGAAGTGGGCACAGAATCGTGACCTGTGTCTCCCAGACTTGCACTCTGATCTTTCTGTATGCTTTGCAGTTCAGCCTGCCACACCAGCATCACTTTTCCTAAACTGCACCAGCTACGAGAATGTGATGTGGGGGAATTTAATCAACAGATCTGACGTGCACCTCTTCTTTAAAAATAATACTAGAATGTTTCGGGTCCTTTGCCAGGAAGCTGGTGGAATTATGACCTTTAACTAAGCAAACGTGACTGTAACACACAGTCTCATTCAGTGTGTGGTGTCAGACCTTCCAAACGCCAAGATTCTTGGTGTGGATGAGAAGGTGATTTATCTTTGATCTGCTACGAAGAGTGAATGAGGCTGACTTCCTCCTCTGATATATGCACTCGCTAGACAATTTTGAGCTCAATTTGAGCGTTCATGTTTTAGAATGCTTTTTAAACACACTTCAGTTTGAGTTGGTGAGTCTATAAGCCTTTCTCCACACACCTTTTAAAGCAGAAACTGTGATGGTGTGATTTAAACTGTCTTTTCAGTCCCTTCGTCAGTTGTGAACTTATTCCCCTTTGATAAGTTCAGTGGCAATATTCCCTGTTTGAAATGTAGTTTCTATTATTACTCAGATATGGTAAGGTCAACGGATCTGAAGATGACTGTCATTGAGAAGATAGTTTGTTACTCAGAGTTCCCAAGAGGAGAGGGGCAACCACACCACAGGGGCACAGGGGACAGCACAGGGTCAGTGGGAAGGTGGAGAAGGTAGACAGGGCTAAGAGCCTATGTTGTGGATCTGTGGGAGGGGACTGGTGAAGGGACGGGCAGGGTAAGCAAATTTAGGATTGGCTAGTTGGAATAATTCCAGCGGATTCTCAATCTGTCTCTGGATCTGACCTTGGGAGTTTCGGGGAGGGAAGTGGTAGCCCTGAGACTGAGAGCCCAGAGGGAGAGGAGGGAGTAGAAGGAGCACAGTGGGCTCAGGATTGGTTAGCTTGCACAGGGAGGGCACACTGGCAGGAAAGCCTTTTGACGGCGGGGCCGTCAGGGTCAGCAAGGTCCTAGATGTCAAAGCGTCAGAAATACTGAAAATTAAAAGGCATGCTTTTAATTTTCCCATTTAGGAAAAAAAAATACAGCTCACTGCTGCATTCATTTAATTTTACATAAACACGCTTTTTGAGGCTGAAGCAAAGTTGGCTGGTTTTCATTGTGAAAATAAAATATAAAATCTGTTCTTGGAGATACTTCTAAACGGAACTTTTCTCTCTAATCCTAACAAGAATTACAAAAAAAAAAAAAAAGTATTTCTATTTTGAAAATGGAAATACTACTAAAAACAGAATTCTACAAATAGAATGATGTCATTTGTTTCCAAAGACTATCAATATGCTAGACCGATGTGAAAATAATAATAAAAGTGAGATATTTTGTGGCAAACATTGGGGGTGAGGGTAGGGCTGTAATCCACGAGTTATCTCGGGGTAAACACTGTAGCTTCAAGCACCGTTGTTGAGTGTTCTCGGGGCAAACAGGAAAAGGGTTAATACATGGCATATGCCAAACATTATGCTGGAACCTGGGGAATGAGTTAAGGAGGCCTCTACCCTGGAAACACTCTAGCAGGCTACAAAGACACATGAGAGCGAATTTCAACGTAATGTGGAACATTAAGTACCCTGGTTGTGATAAACACAAGGTGCTGACTCTGTTGATACATTTAAAGACCCATGTGGATGTCTAGTCTCCGGTTACATCCAGGCATGTTTCAGAATGGCCAAGCCTTTAGTTACTTGCACCCTTCATCAAAGAATGTTCTACATATAAGTCTGTGGGATACTGTTTAACAGTCATTGAATAGACACTCTTCCATTTAACCGAAAACCTTAAAATCACAAAGCTTCATGGCAAGAAAGTCTTGTCTCCTCCCACAGGTGAGGAACCTGACTGCAAGGCCAAGGGATTCTCCTGGGTCACAGGTGAGGCTCCTTCTCAGAGGAGGATATTACAAAGCGATAAATGGTCATTGGCTGAGAGAATGAGATTAACATTGTTTGAATATAGAGGTGAGAAAAACATAAGCAGACTTTGAAGAGCTATCATGATACTATGAAAGGGATTGGCAGTAGTGGGAAACTGCCAGGGGAGGAGGGGCATACCTCATCAATAAGGGTACCTGCATAATGAACATTTGTATACCTAGCCCTGAATTGTATCCCACATCTTTAAAATAAAAAATTAAGTGAATTAAAAATTTTTTTAAAACACATTGTTTATGCACTCATGTGCAAGGGGCCAAAGATACAAAATACAAAGTGTGGCTGCTGTGTGAAAGAAGTGAGCGCCCAGATGGGGAGACTCTGTGAGGCGGGCAGTGTGGTCCAAAGCATATTAGACCAATACTTCTTAAGATTAGGTAGGTGCTCATGCATCACCTGGACATCTGACCAGAGTCTATAGATTTGTGGAGAGGGTCTAGATTCCACATTTCTTTTTTAAATTTTTTTTGAGTTGGAGTCTCACTCTGTCGCCCAGACTGGAGTGCAGTGGCCGCTCTCGGCCACCGCAGCCTCGACCTGCTGGGCTCTGGTGATCCTTCTGCCTCAGCCTTCCAAGTAGCTGAGACTACAGGTACGCACTACCATGCCCGGCTAATTTTTTTGATCTATTGTAGAGATGAGTTCTCGCCAAGTTGCTCGGGTGGATGTCGATGCTGGGGTGGCCATGAGTGTGCCACTGCCCTACAGACAGGGCGACAGTATGAGACTCCGACTCAGAAAAAAAAAAGAAAACTGTGGGAATTGTCTAGTTGTCAGTTTCACAGTCTGAACTGCAGAGTTGCCGTCAGTAACACTGACACACACAGCTCTTTTTCACTACACAGGCACCTCACTGCGCAGCACCCAGCCTTCACCTCTGCTCTGTTCTTTTAAAATCACCCTTTCCTTTCTCTCTCTCCTGCCCTCTGACCTCCACATGGCGGCAGATGGTTCTGTGAAGGGAAGGAGCTTCTAGACACACCTGATATCCGCATCCGCAGAGAGGCGGGCGGCCTGCAGACCCTGGTCATCGCAGAGGCCTTCGAGGACGACACAGGCCGCTACACTTGCCTGGCTACGAACCCCAGTGGCTCAGATACCACATCTGCTGAGGTGTTCATTGAAGGTAAGGAGGGCGCGTGGTCATGGCTTGTGGGGGTCTGATAGCCTGAGCATCTGGGCAGCATAGTGAATGTCTTCCCTGTGCAGGCGGCATCGTGGGGTGTGATCCAGACCTCATTTCTCCCAGAAAACTCTCAACGGTCAGGCAGGTCTGACACTTGGGCACACAGCAACTGTCTACATTCGTTCCTCTTAACTTAAAACATTGCAGCTATATTAACTTTAATGTACTTAAAATGTAAAGTGGCCAGCTTATTTTTATCTTTCTCTTGTAAATTAGTATGGGAACATAACTGAAATGCTATATCAGCCAAAGTTAAACTAAAAATGACTTGGGAAATCATTTATGGGAATTTTGAATGAATGAACACTTTTAAGTGTTTGCATTTTAACTAAGCTCTAGAATTTTACCTCTTTTGTTAAGACTCCATTATTCTTGCTAAATGTACTGTGAACTTGCAATTACTAGGTAAAAATAATTTCAAGACTCAGTGCTGTGTTAGTTAGGGATTGGCAGAGAATGGAATATTTTTATTGTTCTACGCATTTTTCGTGAGACTCAGCCTCTAGGGAATTAGAAAACTTGTTAACAAAGTATCAGAGTTTACATTATTGTGTTTTGATCAATATCAATCATTTAAGGCAATGTTTTAAGCGCTGCTGTGTTTACACTGTCCCTAATTTACTTTGCAAATTGGTTGCTTTTCAAAGTATGAGTTAAAATTTAGAAAGAAGATTAAAATCCCTGAGGTTCGCACTACCTTAATCTTCATTTTTAAAACTATTTTTTACTGTTTAGGAAAAAAATACCAAATTCCTTCGTTATTTGAAGTGGAAGAAAGCAAGTTGTGAACCATTATAGCGCCTTGAAGAACTAACAAAAAATATAATTTTAAAGTGGCAATGACTGATGACTAAAAGTATGACCTTTACTTTTAATGCGAAGGGGGACCCCAAAAAAACCCAGAATTATCTTTTTGGAGAGCAGGCCCCTTGTGGTTCAAGCTTCCCCCACGAGGTGAGTGCTCTAGGCACCTATTGGCATCAGTGTGCCAGCTAACGTTGTCGTGAGAGACTGCATTCCGCTTCAGTGAAATTTTTTGTGGCAAACAGGTGACTGGTTCTTCCACCGTGGCCACGCACCTGCCCACCCCCTGCTGAGTGTTCAGCAGTTTCTGACCAAAAACAGCATGACCCCTTTGCCCCACCCTCTCTATTCACGTAATCTTGCCCGTAGAAAGTTTTTGTTTGTTTGTTTCCCCGGATGAAGAAAGTCCTCATATACTTTTCCTTCTTTATGGCTGCATAATATTCCATCGTGTATATGTACCACATTTTTCTTTTATCCAGTCCAGCTTCAATGGGCAACACGGTTGGTTCCATGTTTTTCTATTGTGAATAGAGCTGCAACAAACATACATGTGCAGGTATCTTTTTTGTAGAATGATTTGAGTTCCTCCGAGTATATTTCCAATAGGGGAATTGCTGGGTCATTGCAGCAACCTGGATGGATTTGGAGTTGATCATACTCAGTGATTTATCACGGAAACAAAGAACAGAGTTCCACATGTTCTCACTCATAAACGGACCTTGAACAATTATAATGCTATAAGAAAGCAATTGGCAGTAGTGGGAAACTGTTGGGGGAGGTGGCATTGGCAGTTGAGGGAAACTGCTAGGGGAAGGAGAGGCATACCTCATCAACAAGGGTACCTGCATGATCAATGTTTATATACCTAACCCTGAAATGTGCCCTGCATCTTTATAATAAAAATTAAAAAATAGAAAAAAGTCCTCAAAGGGAAACGTGTCATTGTGGAAGAAGGGAAACAAAAAATGGCAGAGGCACTAAAAGGCATCAAAACTGACGAGTTCAAAAACTGTTTCAAGCAGTGGAAATAGTGTTTCGATGGGTGTATTGCATCAAACAGAGAGACCTTTGAAGGCGGCTAAAGTTTAAATATGAAAGAATGAATACACAACTTTTTATGAATAAATTCTGGTGTTTTGGGTCCCCACATACAAGGATTCTCCACATTGTCTTGGGAAGCCCACACCATCTAGCTCCTCAGGAGACTTTGTCCAGTTCATGAAAGCAAACATTCTACGTGTAATAAAAACGAATGCTTACGTAGCACTTATAAAATACACACACGTACATAATCAGTTAAAGGTCACTGTAAGCCTGTGAGGTGCTATTAGTGTCCCCTTTTTATAAGTGAGTAAACTGAGGCCGAGAGAGGTAAAAGGGACTCTCAGACGGTCTTGCTCCGGGGCCCATGTTCTTAACCACTATATCACACTGATGGGTATTCGAGGTGCTACATGAATAAAAAATGAGTGGCACAGATATTTTTTATTTTTATTTTTTGAGTCAGAGTCTCACTCTGTTGCCCAGGCAGGAGTGCAGTGGCATGCTCAGGTCCACTGCAACCTCGACCTGCTGGGCTCAGGCGATCCTTCCACCTCAGCCTTCCAAGCAGCCAGAACTACAGGTGTGTGCTACCACACCTGGCTAATTTTTTGATTTATTGTAGAGACAAGGTCTCACCATGTAGCCCAGGCTGGTCTTGAACCCACGGGCTCAGGCAATCCTCTCGCCTCAGCCTCCCAAAGTGCTGGGATTACAGGCTTGAGCCACTGCGCCTGGCCTGCACAAAGATTTTTAATGTTTCACGAATGAGTTGGCAGTATTATTCATGGGTGGGTTACGTAGCAAACTTCTTGAAGCACTTTAGAATACAATGAAGGGAACTTAAATGTCCATAAAAAAAACCTGTCTACTAACAATGATCAAATGCCTCCAAATCCAAGTTCAGATAGAACACCTTTAAATGAAATGCTTTATTTCCTTGCAGGATTGCTAGAAATACGGTGCTTCTTCTATGCTATAGATGCCAGATGAAATCACATTAGCTCTAAATAGAAACCCATCAGCTTAATTCAACCAATATTCATTAAGGCCCTACTGAGTGCTACACAAGTATAAATATGGTTAAGACGCAGCCCCTGGTAGCAAGTAGTTATGGATTAACAACAGAGATGGACATGTTTAAAGGTAAAATAGAATAAAACCAGAATATAAAATTAGGAATGTCATAATAGTTGGAATAAGAGGAATAGAAGTGTTATAAGAGCCTGAAAAGTTAAATGCATGACATAGAAGAGACCCTTCCTTTTCATATAATTTTATATAATAAAAAGGAGAGATTTCTTTACCTCTGAGACCAGCTTCAGTGTCTAACTCTGGTAGACCCAAGCATGCACAGCCCTGATCTTTACTTTTATTTAATTACCTTTGGTTCTTCTGTATGGAAGCTTCCAAATGGCCAGTCCTTTTTTGCCAGCCACATCACCTGGATGAGGTGCTGAACAGAGCAGGAATCTCCCCCCCATCACCCAGTTCTCCATGCATGCATGTCTCATGCTCAGGACTCAGCAGAGACCGCGGGCCTTTATGGTTTTCCACATGATACCACTGAGCTGATGTAGGCATCCAACACACCGCCAGGGTCTGTGACTGTAAGTAGACTGTGTGTGACTGTGACTTTGGACAAGCTGAAGGGAGGGGAGAAAGCTGGGCGCAGCACGAATCTAGAGCCCTTAAGAGTCGGTCTTGGGCCGGGTGCGGTGGCTCAAGCCTGTAATCCCAGCATTTTGGGAGGCTGAGGTGAGAGGATTGCCTGAGTCCACGGGTTCGAGACCAGCCTGGGCAACTTGGCAAGACCTCATCTCTATAATAATAATAATTTAAAAATGAGCCAGGTGTGGTAGCACATGCCTGTACTTCCAGCTACTTGGAAGGCTGAGGCAGAAGGACCGCCTGAGCCCGGCAGGTGGAGGATGCGGTGGCTATGAGCGTGCCACTGCACTCCAGCCTGGGTGACAGAGTGGGACTCCAACTCAAAAAATAAATTAAAAGAGTTCATCTTCTCAGCCAAACATAAAGCGCTTCAGAAAATGAGCTCGATGACCCTGTAAAGCATGGCTAATAATTGTTTAAAAACAGAAGACTTTAGTGTATTTTTATCCCTAAGAACAATCACATGAAATGGGAGAGAACTTCAGATACATTCTTAGGCCCCAGTGTGGCTCAAAGTAAGAAAACTCTTCGATTCTACTTATTCCAGTTCTAAGTTGGGCTCAGTCACGCTCCCGCTGCATTCATTGCTTCCTAAGCAAGCGGTTGTCACTGCATCCGCACACAGTCACGGGGGTCATCGAAGGGTAGGAGGCTTCCCCTAGGATGTCAGATCTCAACAAAGCCTTTTCTGAAAGCTTGACAGCCTACCACTCAGAACCTTTCCAGATCCTACTGTCTGACGCACCGAGGTCAGAACGATGTAAGAGGGATTATGGCTGAAGAACAATGGCCTTCACTTAGTGTGACCCAGGAACCACGTGCTGGTCTTCATGTTCACATAGATGATCTCATTCCACCCTTAAAAAAAAAATCACCTCAGTTAAAAATCTTGTTTTAATTGTGTTTTTTAATTGACGTTTAGTAGGCTAATCAGCATATCCATCGCCGCACACATGTATCAAGTCTGTATGTTGGGAATGGTCAATATCTTCCTCCTAGCTGCTTGAAACTGTTTGGTCCATTATTGTTAACTGTAGTCTTCTTGTAGTGCTGGAGCACACTGGAACTTGTTCCTCCTATCCAGCTGTGATTTTATATCCTTTAATAAATCTCGCCCTGCCTTCTCCTTCCCCCGCCATTCCCAGCCTTCCGCATTCTCTGTTCTACTTTTAACTTCTATGAATTCAACTTTTTTTTTTTTTTGAGTTGGAGTCTCACTCTGCTGCCTGGGCTGGACTGCAGTGGCACACTTACGGCCACCACAGCCTCGACCTGCTGGTCTCAGGGGATCCTTCCGCCTCAGTCTTTCAAGAAGCTGGAACTACACGTATGTGCCACTACGCCCGGCTAATTTTTTGATTTATTGTAGAGACAAGGTCTCACCAAGTTGCCCAGGCTGGTCTCGAACCCCTGGACTTGGACAATCCTCTCACCTCAGCATTTTCTTTTTTTCTTTTTCTTTTCTTTCTTTTTTTTTTTTGAGTTGGGGTCTCACTCTGTCACCCAGGATGGAGTGCAGTGACATACACGGCCACCGCAGCCTTGACCCACTGGGCTCAGGTGATCCTTCCGCCTCAGCCTTCTGAGTATTGAGACTACAGGTGTGCACCATCACACTTAGCTATATATTTTTTTTTGAGTTGGAGTCTCACTCTGTCACCCAGGCTGGAGTGCAGTGACACTCTCACGGCCACCGCTGCCTTGACCTGCTGGGCTCAGGCGATCCTTCCACCTCAGACTTCCAAGTAGCTGGAACCACAGGCGTGTGCCACCATGGCTGGCTAATTTGTTTGATTTATTATAGAGACGAAGTCTTGCCATGTCACTCAGGCTAGTCTCGAACCTCCAAGCTCAGGCAATCCTCTCACCTCCGCCTCCCAAAGTGTTGGGATGACAGGTGTGAGCCACTGCACCTGGCTGAATTCACCTTTTTAACAAAGAGTGAAACACCACATGTTCTTACTTATATGTGAAAGCTAAAAATCACCCCATTTTATTGAGAGGAAACTGAAGCTGAGAGGGGCTAAGTAATGCCCCAAGATCACACACATGCACACATGTATAATGCATACACAATCACTGTTCCTGCATGCAACAAATACACATTACACACACATGCACATGCATACATGCATACATACATGTGCACATACACGGTGTGCACATACCACATACTGTGCACATGCACACACACCTGGAAGTCACGGACTCAAACCCAGGCAGCCTGCCCCTGAATCTGCCCTCTTGCACCGCAGCATACAAGACAGACACTCATCACCACTGGGGCAGCCACGAGCCTCACCCTCATCTGATAACAGGTTTAGGACATTTCAGGACCCTGCTGAGTGCTTCTTGCTTGTTTTCCAGTGGACAGGGGTGACGGCTGTAGGGCAGGCAGGGGCAGGCACCCCAGAAGAGGAGGGTGCATGAGCTAATAAGCACGTATGTGATTCTAGACGCCTTCAAGGAAAGAAAGGAGACTGGTGGGACAGGGAGATCAGGGAGCTCTGAGGAGGAGGCAGTGAGCCCGGACAAGACCCTGAGAAGAGACCAGCGTAAAGCCTGGCGGGAGGCATCAGCACCAAGCCTGTTGAACTCCAGGAGCCCCAGGAAGTCTGGGTGACCAGATGCCATAGGAGGGAGGCAGCTCCGAGGAGGGGGCTGAGTGTATGGACACAAGGCCGTGGTCATTGTTAGCAGTGCGGCCTGGATTCTAACTCTGCAAATTGTGGAGGGTTTAAACTGATTTCTGTTTCTAAACAGGTGCTTTGGCTTATGATCGGGAGACTAGTTAGAAGCTGTTGCAGCAGGGCAGAGGAGACGGGGTGAGAGGAGACAGCGTGGGTGGGAGAGTCAGATTCAGTGAGTTCAGAGGAGGAAGACAGGTGAGACTCTGGAGTCGGCCTTCCTGTGGTGCAGACGTGTTGCCAGCCTCTGGGACAGGGAAGACTGGAGAGGAACAGAGGGGGACAGTAGGACTTGTGTGCTCTTGTGGAGTGCTCAGTGTGAAATCCTGGTAGATGGCCACATGGGTGTGTCCAGCTGGCCTAGGGCATGTATGATCTAGAGCACAGTGAGAGAACCCAGGGATCCGCAGGGTCCAGTTGGTCACTGATGCCATGGGACTGGACACACCCATGGGCAGATCAGTGGGGAGAAAGAGGAGATGGCGGGGGCCGCGCCTGGGCCTGGGTGCTCCTACCAGTTGAGGTTCCAAGGGGATCATCGGCAGTGAAGGAGAGTGAGAAGGAAGAACCCAAGTGGGAGAGAAGCCGGCAAGGGTGTCGGGAAGGCGAGAAGAGGAGCTTCCGGAAGGAGGGGCGGCCTTTGTGCCCCCTCAGAGAGCTGGCGGGAGGATTGAGGGAGGGAAGTCTGGATGCACAACAGTGGTTGTGGTGGGGGCTTTTAGAGAGTGGGGCTTACGGAGTCCAGAGAGGACCGGAGATTCAGCGGCAGGGGTTGAGAGGAGCTTGTGGACATGGAAGGAGACCCGCAAATAGCAGTGACTTGCAGGAGAGCGTGGCAGGAGCAAGACGGCACGGCGGCCTGTGTGTTCAGGCAGGTCACCAGCACAGTCCGCAGGCCGATGAATGCAGGCGAGAGGAAAACGAGGCCGTGCAGGAGGGAGGAGGAGGTGCAAAGTCTCTCAAAAAGGGAGAGGACAGGGAGTCAGGCCCACGTGTGTGCCAGACGGCCAGGTGTCCTCAAGGCCGAGCTGGCAAAGAGATGCTCTCCAGAACGTCCTCTATAAATAGCAAAGATTGGCGTAAACACGCAAGGCAGATGCCGGCTCTGGAGTCTCCACCCCCACCTCCCTGTGACTGTGGCGTGGATGACACACCTCACTGTGGCCACATGGGCTCCAAGGGGGCTGGACGGTAGCCCTGAGTGGAGAAAGCTGGGTCCCAGTGAACCCTGGGGACAAGAAGGGCTGGGGTTGCCGGAGAGGAGGGCAGTCAGCACAAAAGGCGGGAAGGGATGGGGCTGGCACGGGCTGGTGGGCCCTGCGTGATGCTGCTGCTCAATGCCACACGTGACCGATGACGTGTACCACGAAGTGACATACCGAAGCCAACGGGATGTGACACGGGTTTTGAAAACTCACAGTGAGCAGCGGGAGGAGTTTAAACGCAGCGCTGGCCAACTTCACAGAACTTATTTATTTATTGCTTGTTTGTTTGTTTGTTTGTTTGTTTGAGTTGGAGTCTCACTCTGTCACCCAGGCTGGAGTGCAGTGGCACGATCACGGCCACCCCAGCATCAACCAGCTGGGCTCCAGTGATCCTTCCGCTTCAGCCTTCCAAGTAGCCGGAACTACAGGAACGCGCTACCACGCCTGGCTAAATTTTTTATTTTATTGTAGAGACAAGGTCTCACCATGTTGCCCGGGCTGGTTTCAAACCCATGGACTCAGGCAATCCTCTTGCCTCGGCCTCCCAAAGTGCTGGGATGACAGACTTGAGCCACCATACCCGACCTTGATCTTCCTGATCTTTTTCCTACATGTGAGTCCGTGTATTTTGCTCTGAATACTCTTTTTACCCTGTTTTTTTTTTAATTTAACCTATTCTTGTCACAACATCTGCCCTTGTCGTAAGCATTCTTTAAACCCATTTGCATTGCTTCAGAGTCATTCGTCACTCATAAGGTCGAGTCTCACTTACCTCACTCTCCCCCTGAGCAGGATTCTGCACTATAGTTGTAGCAGTTGACTTACAAGGAGCGGGAGGGGGCCACAGGACTCAGAGGTCCTTACTCCCTAGATTCTGAAGGGCAGAACATGTACAAAAGGAGAAACACCACGGCTCGGTTCAGTAAGCCACCTAGAGACTTAAGACATACATATATGGGGGGGAGGGGGCAAAAAAACAGAATTTATTTATTAAAAATTGTATGTTGGCCAGGCTCAGTGGCTCAGCCCGTCATCCCAGCACTTTGGGAAGCCGAGGCAAGTGGACTGCCTGAGCCCGTGGGTTCGAGACCAGCCCAGGCAGCTCGGTGAGACCTTGTCTCCACAATAGATTAAAAAATTAGCTGGGCATGGTGGTGCATGCCTTTAGCTCCGACTACTTGAAGGGCTGAGGTGGAAGGATCGCTGGAGCCTGGCAGGTCGACGCTGGGGTGGCCATGAGCATGCCACTGCACTCCAGCTTGGATGATAGAATGGGACTCCAACTCAAAAAAAAAACTTGTATGTTTATTTTTACATGTTTAAACTTTATGAGCCTTTATGAGCCTCTCTGTTTGATGCCACACACCTATTGAGAAGCTTTTACTACTGCTCAAAACAGTTTGTGAATTTGTCACTTTTGATGCCTTTTAGTGCTCCTGCCGTTTTTTGTTTCACTTCTTCCACATTGACAAAGCGTATCCCTTTGAGGATCTTTTTCATCCAGGAAACAAAAGAAAGTCACTCAGGGTGACTGGGTGAACAGGGAGAGTGGGCACAGGGGTCATGCCATTTTTTGTCAAAAACTGCAGAACATTCAGCACGGTGTGGGCAAGTGTGTCGTCATGGTGGGAGAACCAGTCACCTGTTTGCCACAGCTTGGGGTGTTTCTCCCACAAGTCGTCCCTCACAGCAATGCTAGCTGGTACACTGACGTTGATGGGTTCCTAGAACACCTACCTACCAGGGGAAGCCTATACTCCAAGACGCCCTCCCTCCAAAAGATAATTCCAGTGTTTTGGGGATCCCGCCTCATATATTTTCTCTTTTTTTTTTTTTTTGAAAGCAGGATTTATTGAGAGGACAGAAAAGCTCTCAGAGCAGGAGGGGACCCCAGGGGGTTGCCCCTCATATATTTTCTTAAATGGTTGGTATCTGCCTTCGTGAAGTCTTCCTGTTTCCTGAGGTTGAGGCAATATAATTCACATCTAGTTTGCTTCCACTCAGAAATACATAGTTTTTTTTTTATTATCAAGGAAAATAGAAAGACAAAAATTAAAATAATTGGAATATGGTGTTTTCATGAGTGTGGGGAAATGGGTGTTTGGTAAATTATACACATCTTTCAGGAGGTGTGCAAAAATGGAAGTAATAAATATATCTGACAAAAGTAGAATGATCAAATGATGATAAATGCACACAAACGAATTTGAGGCAGCCATTAGAAGATCATGTTTATCTATCAGCATGAAAATGCCTTTCTCAAGGTGCGATGTGGGGGAAGATATGGGCATTGAACAGTGCACATAGTGCTGTCTTACTTTTTAGGATATATTTATTACTTGTCTAAACACACAGGGGTGTGCTTTGGAAGAACACACTACAAAACATCTGGGTTGCAGTATCCCAAACGATTCTGTCTTTAGTTTTTGCTTGTGTGTTTTTTCTGGGTCTTTTCTGCAAGAAAGTGTTGAACTAGATGAGATTTAAGTTGAAAGGGGTCCCTTGGACAGTCAGACGGGGGCTGTTTTGGTGACACTTCCAGGCTGTCCCTCGCCAGGGCAGGAGCGAGGTCTCATAGTGGGATTCCTGCACTCTGGGGAGAGATGGAATTTTTTGTTTCAGGAGGAGCTACAGTTTAGGTGAACATCAGGTGAACACACGGCAGTCACGGCTTGGCACCGTGCAGCTGTCAGACGGGAGCCCGTCTCCAGAATGGGACAGACACAGAGGAAGTGAAGCAGAGCTCTCAAGACAGGGGTGTCATTTCCCAACCAGCAGCTGCCGAGCAGATGACCAAGGATGGACAGCAGGGGAGGGAAGGAGGATGGCCCTGGGGGACCGGCTGGCACCGGAGGGAGACTTGATCTGCCACTTTCTGCCGCTCTGACACCCAAGATGGAAGGTGACATTGAGAGTCTCCCAGGCAGACAGGCGTGTGAGAGCTCACAGGTGTGTTCTCATATAGGGACATCGGCCTTCCTGGCCTTCACCTTTCTGTGATGGTCAACTGGAGAAAAGTAGAAAGAGTAGCTTTCTCCAGAGAGGTCCTCAGAGGAAACGCTTTTATGGTTTAGATGTTTGGAAATCAGGTGAAAATAACTGTTCTCTCCCCAGTGTTTGGCCATTTGTGAGAGTCTGTGATCACTTCCCTATGGTTTTGCCACCCCAAACCCCCTTTCTGAACACAGTTGTGGTTCCAGGAAAATGGTCCCTGGGTCCCTTGCGACCTTCTGGCTGGTGGAGCCTTGGCTGGCTTTTCCTCATCGCCCACCCCCACCACAGCCAGACTTGCCCCTTGCCCATTGCCTGCTTTCATGGCCTGCTTCTCATTTCACCCTGTTTTCCCAGGCTGCCCTCCTTGCCCAGACAGCCCAGGCCAAGGTCAACCCAGTGGGCCAGATACTCCCTGTATTCCAGGCCCATTACCCCCATCAGCTTCTCTTCCCTTATGGCCAGGTCCCTCTCCATCCTCAGACTAATCCGGCTACTCCCTGGTCCCAGCGCTCATTCCTTGAAGGCCTGCATGAGTGAGGCACCCAGTCAAGCACACAGGACATGTGAGCATCACAGGTCCTCAGGGTTGTAAGGTCAGGGCCTTGAGTCCAACAGCACATGTGTACCCCTGTCCCCACTGCCTGCTGGGCACGTGACCTGTGCAGTCACTGACCCTCTCGGGTCCTCGGCTTATCATCTATAAGTTGAACGTGCTCACTCCTCAGTGAGGCTCGTTATTATACTGATTAAGTGAGGGGAAGTACTCAGGATGTGACAGCGCCCGCCTGACCCCACCTCTATTCTCAGGGAGCTGATAATCCATCAGGAGTGATGTTATGAGGGACATGGTTGGGGTGGGCAGAGACACGGGTGCCCAGGGAAGACGCCAGGAACGGCAACTGCCAACCTGAGACAGGCAATCCGGAAGAACCTGGGGATCCTAGGGGTGAGCACTGGGCCAGAGGTGCAGGTGTGGGTGTCGCCCTGCTGAGGCTGCAGCCACTCTTGCCACTGCCTGGGGTCCCCCCACCCCCACCATACCCGCCCTGCTGGATGTTTCTCCTGCCTCACTTACCACCATGCCATGTTGTCCGTATTCTCACAAAGCCAGGGATCATGTGTGAGTGTGTGAGCATGTGTGTGTGTATATGAGTGTGTAAGTGTGTGTGCATGTGAGAGTGTGGGCATGTGTGTAAATGTACAAGAATGTGTGGGCATATATGTGTGCATGTGTATGAGTGCTGGTGTGTGTGAGAGCATGTGGGCATGTGTACATGTGTGGGAGTGTGTGTGAGCACATGTGTGTGAGAGTGCATGTGAATATATGTATGTGTGTGTGCATATGAGTGTATGTGTGTGAGCATGAGTGTGTATGTGTTGAGTGTGTATGTGTGCATGTAAGCATGTGTGAGTTTGTGTGTGTGCATGTGTATGTGAGCATGTGCGAGCGTATGCATGTGTGCATATTTGTATTGTGAGTATATGTGTGTGTGTGTGCATGTGTGTGATTGTGTGTTCCTTACTTGCTCCCACCTATGGTGTGTACCCTGGCATGTGAATCCGGCTCTCTGGACTGGGCTCCATGCACTGAAGGTGTGGGACTTTCTGGCAGATAGAGCTAGAAGATCAGGTGGAAATCACAAAGGCCATTCAGTGTCAAGTGTGGGGATTAATTTACCAAGCAGACGCTCGAATCCTCGAGTCTTTCAACAGGAAGTTGTGCTTGGGAAGATCAACCGGGTGGAGGGTGCAGGTAAATTTGAAGGTGAGAGGGGGTCAGGCAGGAGGAGAGGCTGTCGTGCAGGACAGGAAGTGGGCGGAGCTGGCCCACGCGGGAGTCAGTGGCAGGGAGGAATGGACAGGACAACAAGCATTCTGACAGCTACCAACACACGGCTGTTTCCATGTCCAAAAAGGACTAGACCCACAGGAGAGTCATGAAGGGAATGCCAGGCAACCCCCCAAGAGAAATGGGCAGATGTGAGTATTCTAAATCCCATGATAGTAAAAGTCGCCAGTTGCAACACGAACATGTGGTATGAGTCCACTGGTATGTACCTCAGTGTATGTGTTTGAGATTCAGTATTAAACTCTGGAAAATGACACACCAGACTATTAGCACATGCAGAGGGATACTTAGGAAGGGGACCACTGACCTTTACTGCTGTGTCACACAATTCTGTGCTGTTTGGCTCCTTTTCTATAAGCATGTACAAGGAAGGACTCAAAAAGAAATGGAATTATTTATATTTATTCTTACATGTTTAAACATCAGTCACCTTTCAGTGCTCTCCATTGGTTGCAACACACCTATCGAGACGCTTTTCCCACTGCTCAAAATAGTCCCTTTTGATGCCTTTTAGTGCTTCTACCATTTTATTGTTTCACCTCTTCCATATTGGCAAAACGTTTCTCTTTGAGGACTTTTTTCATCCAAGGAAACAGAAAAAAAGGTGCTCAGGGGAAGATCGGTTTAAAAGGGAGGGTGGGCCATTGGGGTCATGCCATTTTCGGTCCAAAACAGCTTAGCACTCAGTGCAGTGTGGCAGGTGTGCTCACAAATTGCCCATCATGAGATGGGCAAACGTGTTGAAAGAATCTCAAAAAAAAAAAAAAAGTTCATGGAAGCCGAATGCAGCCTCTCACAACAACACCAGTTGGACACCGATGCCAATGGGTTCCTAGAACACTTACCTAGTGAGAGAAGCCTGTACTATAAGGGGCCTGCCTTCCAAATGATCATTCTGATTTTCTTGGGGTCCTCCTTGTACTGTTTTATAAGATAATTAAATAACTCAAGTTAAATATATCTTAGAAACATCAAGCTTATACTTTGAATGATTGCAATTGTTTTAAATAAAATCTTTGACACAAAATATGTTTATAGTCAAATCTGAGTGCAGTTTACATTTGGACTAAAAATCTGGCAAGGTGGCCTTTTATTTAGAAGCAGTATTGTTGCAAATGAGTTTGTGAAGGCATGATCCAAAAAGTAAAGGCTCTCGTTCCAGAAGAAAGCCGTGTTGTTCTGTGTTTTACTCAGTAGTCAGAAAGCATCTTCTGATTAGCGAGGAACAGAGACATTGGCATCCACACCCTGTGCTCTCCTGCAGAGGGTCGTGGTTCAGAAGCACTGACAGACACATTTATTCTGTAGTTCATAAGCCATTTAAAAGCTTAGTTGTGATGGCCACATGATAAAAACAAAACAAATAATAAATCTGCCCGTTAAAGCAGATTTGGTGAAATCCGTGAAGTGGTCTGAACCAGAGTCATCCTCTGTGTCATTGTGTATTTAGGTCAAAATAAGATTCTGTTATTGTTTAAAAAAGAAGATCATGGCCGGGCTCCATGGCTCAGCCTGTCATCCTAGCACTTTGAGAGGCCAAGGCGAGTGGATTGCCTGCGCCAGCGGGTTCGAGACCAGCCCCGACAGCTTGGCGAGACCTTGTCTCTACAATAAATCAAAAATTAACTGGGCGTGGTAGTGCACACCTGTATTCCCAGCTACTTGGAAAGCTGAGGCGGAGGGATTGCCTGAGTCCAGCAGGTTGAGACTATGGTGGTCATGAGCGTGCCACTGCACTCCAGCCTAGGCGACAAGAGTGAGACTCCAACTCAAAAAAAAAAAAAAGACTATAACTTTAGAGGTTCTTATAGACACCACTGACATCTTACCTTTTCGTCATCCTTCATCCTTTCCCAGGTGCCAGCTCAACAGACTCTGACAGTGAAAGTTTAGCTTTCAAATTAAACGCTGGAGCGATGCCACAGTAAGTACCTAAGTCCCATCCACTATCTGTAAGTGAAGGACTCTTGGGGTATGAAGATGTTCAGGTCTTGCTTGAAAAAAACATCAACTGATGGCAGAAATCAGACCTTTGACATTGGAACACAGTGTTTAACTGATGAACTTGAACTTCGAGGTCTGCATTTCACCAGTGATATGCCAGAATTTAACCATATACAGTATTCTTTGCAAAGAAAACCATCTAACGGATTATAAGTGTTTGAAAAGAGAAGTCACATTAGGAGAAAATCAGTTAAATCATCACTAAAACGTAAATGAGGAACAACTTTTCATGCAAATTGGAAAATATTTGATTAGGTCAGAAATGGGTTTTTATTTGGATTAAATCTATTTCTAGCTAGATCTTATACCTGAAAAGTCACAAAACTTAGTTATTCCTAATCCAACGTTAATATCTTAATTATTTTACAAAAATAAAATAAGACCTGCTAGAAATCTGTAGAAATCTCCATTAGCATTGAGACTGTGCCAATGGCTTCCTTTGCTCTGCTAGTCCATACATATCGGTGGTATTTGTTCAGCATCCTTCAACTGGAGTCCTTTCCTGAGGCTGACAGGACCTCATAAGACCATGTGTCTCCCGCCCAACTCTAGACAAGAGACTCAAGAGTAGTAACAGGATGTGACTGGCATGAGATAGCACAGCCAGCCACCCAGTAAGGCTGGGCCTGGGAACCAACGCTCTTGAATCTTTCCATACTCCTCACTCACTGTGATGAGTTAAGAAAACACAGAAATCCCAAGATGCTCTCAACAAAATTAGAGACCAGAACAAAGAACAGCTGCCAGCCTTAAAATAGACAACTACATCTTGGAGTTAAACGTAGGACCCTAACCCTAAATTTTTCAAATATCTGCTTTCTGATAACAAACAGACTTTTTTTCTTTTTTCTTTTTCTTTTTTTTTTTTTTGAGTTGGAGTCTCCCTCTGTCACCCAGGCTGGGGTGTAGTGCCACCTTCACGGCCACCCCAGCATCGACCTGCTGGGCTCCAGCGATCCTTCCACCTCAGCCTTATAAGGAGCCAGAACTACAGGCATGCACCACTGCACCCGGCTAATTTTTTATTTATGATACAGAGGAGGTCTCGCCAAGTTGCCCGGGCTGGTCTCGAACCCATGGGCTCAGGCAATCCCCTTGCCTCGGCCTCCCAAATTGCTGGGATGACAGGCTGAGCCACCGAGCCCAGCCAATGTTCAGACTTTTGCCAAATGTTTCCTCTTGGGATTTTCAAGTGTAATGCTTTAGAACCTTCCAGTGTCTACATTGCATCTAGCTTCTTTTCCTCCACCCTGTGTTTATGTTGCTAAATGTCTGTGAGCTAAATTCTGCACATAAACTGGCCATAGCTCTCCTAGCTGTAGGCTATGGGCCCGTTTCTGAAACAATTGCAGTGGGAGGGGTAGGTGAATACAGAAAAAAGCCCAGCCTCTCTGTGGAGACGTTTCGAAGAATAATTCCTGCTGAAAAAGTTCTGATGCAACACTTGCCTCCCTGTTTTCCAGAGCTCAAAAGAAAACAACTTCTGTTTCCTTGACAATAGGATCATCCTCCCCAAAGACAGGGGTGACCACAGCTGTGATTCAGCCGCTGTCTATGCCTGTTCAGCAGGTAAGCGTGTCTCAGGCCAGAGCCCACAAGGGGTCAAACTCATTAGCAGACTTCTTGGTTTTAAGAACATCACTCGACTCCAACTAGGATGCTCCCTTGAGATATTTTCCAAGTGGAAACACACTGGGGAGAAAAGAAGTGGCAGGTAATGTCCTTCACTTGTAGTCCACTAAAAATAATGTCTTGTCAAACCCCACCGCCGGTCAGTCAACATCTGCATTTCCACTGGGAACGTCTTTCTCTAACAGCTAATAAGCTGATAATGGTATCTGTTTCAGCTGTAACTATTTGATTATTCCCTCACATATGTGCCCTCTTTTATTTAGCCAGATTCATTAGCTCATTTAAAACAAACTAAAAGACAAGTCCGTATACTAACAAAAAGCTTTCTGATTCCTAAAAGCTACACAAACAAGAAAAAACAACTCAGATTCCTTGGCTTCCCCGTGCTCTTCGGTCCTGCTTTTATTTCAGGGGAAGACTGCTTTAGCCAAGAAGGAACAATCACATAAACTATTGGAAAGTAGATTCACTTTGCAAATACAAACATGAACTTTTTCAAGTAAAAATCGGTCTGTCTAAATGTCTAAATCTGACGATGTGGTGGATATCTGTAAACCCGGCACTCAGAAGGTTTTGCACACACGCCTGCCGTGTAAGCTCACTCCTGACTGCTGAGTGTGTCCTGCGAGCATCACTGTGTCCCCCACCCCTTCAGCGTCCACTGAGGACTCGGAGGTGTTAGTACCTGCAGGTGGGATACACATTTGTGCTGTGTGGACAGAGCCCACAGTGGAGAAGGGACTTTTGGGCCCATACGCCCGAATCTACGAATAGAAGTTGCTCAGAGACGGCACGTATCACTGTTAGCTGCTTTAATCCCCCAAACCAAAGTGGATTTTGTAGAAAGAGTTCTGATCAAATCAGTGGAGACTCTGGTGCTTACGTATCGGTGTGTATTTATTGAATGCTGAGCACCGCTCTGGGCATCCCAGGGCAAAAACAGTGTCCACAGCCCGTTTCCCCACAGTCTATAAACCGGTCTGAGAAACGGGAAGTAGACACAGGAGATACTTCCTGATAGGCTGAATATGTTTAGCGGAAGCACAGAGCCTGAGGATAGGAGGCACACCTGCATCTACATGTGAGGACACCGTAATACAGTAAAGCGTGCCATGTGAATGGGTTGGATTATGCAGGAACACAAGATGGAAGGTGTAAGCCCCCCTTTTGAGCCAGCAGAGCAAAGTGCTCAGAGAAATGCTGTCACGTTATTAGTGTGGGTGACGTGACATGAAGCTGCCCTCTGGAAAACCCAAGTGAGTCGAGTTCCAGGACTTCCCTCCCTAAGGAGGGACCCTAGGCAAATAGTGCAGGCTCCCCAGGCCTAGACCCCTCACTGTGAAGTGAGGGTGATTTACAGCCTCCCGTGCCTGGGCCCCTCATCTGTGAAGTGAGGATAACGGTCCCACCTGAATTGCAGAGTTGTCATGAAGTCAGTGAGTTAATCTTCAAGTGACATTTAGAATCACGCCTGGCACAGAGTATGTGCTCAAATACTATGAAAGCGTTCATAGTGGTTTGTGGACATAAAAAGACAGTGAAAGTGAAGTCCAGGCCTCTGAATCACGAGCCAGTGAAGTCTCCCGGTGATGTTAGGGCCTGTCCCCATCCTGGCATCTCTGCTGATGTTCTTCAAGATGCCCTGGAACGCGATGGGACACGTAATTCCAGATCACATCTTCGGTTAAGAAGCTCACAGTCATTGATATGATTAAATGAATCCAGATCATCTGAAAATAATCATTCGCCCCAAAGAAATAGTTTCCATACACTGCCCTGAAGTCTTTCTTTTTCCCCAGAGACAAAGGCCATTTGATAAGCATTTTAGCACCTTTGTTTTTGCACATCAAAAAAAAAAAAAAAGTATTCCTTTTCCCTTAATCTCCCACAATACCAATATCAGAAAAGAATACAAGTTAAAATAAGACAGGCAGATGTTTGCTAAATTACTTCACCCTCCACTGCCTATAGCTGAGGCTTTTTAGCCAGTGACTCTGAATTGTATTTAAAAATAAAATATAAAGTCTGTGAGAACCTTTTAAAAGACCCCTTGGGCCGGGCGCAGTGGCTCAAGCCTGTAATCCCAGCACTTTGGGAGGCCAAGGCCAGAGGATTGCCTGAGCCTGGGGGTTCGAGATCAGCCTGGGCAACTTGGTGAGACTTCATCTCTACAATAAATGTAAAAAAATTAGCCAGGTGTGGTTATGTGCGCCTGTAGTTTCAGCTACTTGGAAGGCTGAGGCGGAAGGATCGCCGGAGCCTGCCAGGTTGTGGCTGCGGTGGCCCTGAGCATGCCACTGCACTCCAGCCTGGGCGACAGTGAGACTCTGACTGAAGAAAAAAAAAAAAGAGCCCTTGGAAGTCCTGAACACCAAAATCCATTTGGTAACAGTATTGAAAAGCACGTGGTCCCCAAGCACCCAAGCACGTTGACGTTGAACATCCCCCGGTGTGTAAAAGAGCCACAGCTGTGGACTGAGGAGGGGATGACATCTGCCCTGTGAGGAGATGCACCATGTGCCTTGTGGCAATGCTTGCGTTTCCTCATTCCGTTCAGGGGCACAGCCCCGTCCGCCCTAGAGGGGGACATGCCACATGCCGTGTGGTGGTGCCTGTGTCCCTCGCTTCATTCAGGAGGAATGGTCCTGTCAGGAAAGGCTCCTCTGTCCTGTCTTTCCAGCCACTTTTCTATCTAGGAGTTGACCTTGTGTCTCTGCTTTTTCAGGCTCACAGTCCAACTGCGCACCTCTGCCGGCCCGACGGAGCTGCCACGGCCTGCTTCCCTCCTGTTTTCACAAAGGTCTGACACCTGGAACTCCTGTTCTGTGTTTGCTCTGGTCCTGAAATTCCATTCACATGTGGCGAGTGTCAAGGTCTTTAAACGTTAAGGCGAACAGATGAGTAGGCCACTGATCTCGGTCGCCTTTGGGCTGAGTCGGTGTTTGTTGAACAGCTGCCATGGGACTGTGACCTTGTCACGTGGGATTTGATGGGCACAAGGGACGTGGTGTGGGCAGGGACGTGTGAGTGCCTCAGCTCTGGTGAGAGAGCCACGCCGGGCAGAAAACAAAAAGACACGGCGCCCTGTGGGAGGTTGCATGGAAACTGTAGTGAGTCTTCTAGAAACTCAGAGAAATCAATGGCTTTTCCACTCATCCTGATTGGGTGGCTTGCACGGCTGGACTGACATCCACTTCACGGAGCAGCCTCTTGAGTCAGCAATGGGTCCAAGTTCGTTTCTTCTTTC
This sequence comes from Tarsius wallacei, assembly GCA_963574415.1. Classification (NCBI taxonomy): domain Eukaryota; kingdom Metazoa; phylum Chordata; class Mammalia; order Primates; family Tarsiidae; genus Tarsius; species Tarsius wallacei. Next base: position 3,361 of record CAUYQG010260041.1, on the reverse strand, counting down.
CTTTTTGCTTTCTTTCTAGAGAAAGTTATCACACTTTATTGAAAGACAATTTAAAAGGTCCGGGAAAATGGAGCGCTATGCCATGCTGTGGACCGAAAGACAGTAAAGAAGTCATGATCCCTGATTTATCTATATTGAATGCAAGGCTAGCTAAAAGTCCAGCGGGTTCCTTGTTTTTATTTAGTTGTTTGTTATGGAATCTAGCAACCTGGTTCTAAAAGTTGTTTGGAAGAAAAAAGGGCCCAAAGTAGCCAGGCACTCCTGACGGAAAGCAGGGTGGTGCTGGGAGGAGTGGGACTTGTCCTGCAAGATGCTGAGGCTTTCCCAGGACACAGCAATGGCATCACATGGTGCTGCCACAGGCAAGAGGAACTGAGTCATCAGAACAGAGCCACGGAGAGCCCAGTGCCTACAGATACGTGCAGGCCACCAAGGAAGCAGTGAACTCTCAGCAGAGCTGGGAAGATACTCCCTGGGTACTTGCTCACTCCCTTCACCACAGTCAGTTCCTGATCAGAAAAAAAAAAGTGTGACAGCAAACCTATAAAACCTTTGTGAGGCAGCAGAGAAAAAGCATCTTCACAGTCTTCACGTGGGGAATGACTTTTTCTCCTAAATCAGTCGAATCTATCCATTATTAAAGACCTTTTCATGAGCACTGGTAATATTTCCAGGTGGGCACAGGCAACAGGTGTTCACAACTTTGAAACCATCCTTCTAGGGAAACCATCAAAAAAAGGCATGTGAAACCCCACCCGACTCTGTAAGTCCCTGGCACAGTCGACACCTTCCTCTGGTGCTTAGGACAGGAGGACTCCTCAGAGGGGTAGGCACTCCACACTTAGGACTGGTTTAAGAGCTTTGCACAGGCAGCTTCTCAAGGGCATCACCGTAAAGCGTGGGTCGCCTGATGTGTGGGTGATCAAGATACTTGACTTGGGGAGTGCCAGGACCCCCACACCTCTTGTTTTAAACATATGAAAGCCATGCAGGTGGCAGGAGGAACTGGAAAGAGGGTGTGAAGCTTTGCTTCCTGCCTCCACGGACTCCACTACAGGGATTTGGCATGTGGACACGTCATGATGCTCCTGGGCGCCAGGAAGAATTCTCAAAAACTAGACGCCACTTCCTGTTTCTCGTGCAAGCCCGCTTCCGAGACACCGACGTTCTGCTGGTGACCTCCCCTTCCCAGAAGAAAACTATGCTGTGTCCTATGGGCTACCAATGTAGCTTGGAAAAAGTAAAACAAAATTCCTTATTTTCTTCAGGCTGATTTTCAGAAATCTCAAACTGCCAGGTAGCTGAATGCCCAGAGCTGCCGGAACATTCCCAGCCTTGCCCACGTCCCATGCCCACTGTGTAGTAATTCTCTTGGCATGGCTGTCCCTCTCCATGGGACTGCCTCCGCATCTTCTCTCTGGGCAGCTCTCTCCCTGCCCTGAGGGGTCCTGTTCAGGCCTGGGCTCTGGAGTAGGGGCAAGGTTAGGAAATGACCCTGCTGTTCTCCTCACTAACTCACGCTGGCCTGAACTCTGTCACCATGGTACCTTCCGTGGTTTTTTCCTTGGGATGATGGTGGCAGTGGACGGCAGGTGGCTCTGCCAGTCCGAAGGGTGCCTCCATCGACTTCCTCATGCCACCCTGAAAAAGATGCCTGGTATCATTGCTAGACGGAGGCAGAGCCAGCCTCCAGCCTGTGGGCCACCTGGCAGCATGGTGGGCTGGCTGGGGCAGCAGAGTTGCTGGGGCCTGTGGGTAGCAGGGATGCACGTACGGCCAGGACAGATGCCACCTCCACATGGCATGTCTTCCCCTCCAAGGAACCGCAGTGCCTGGTGGATTTGGTGTGTGACAAGAGGGGGCCTTTGGTGGACCCTAAAACGCCCAAACCCCGGGTCCTACACTGAGTGGATGATCCACATTCCAGGGGCATCCTCTGAAGGCCAGCTCTCGCTCTCCTCTGAAGCTCCTTGTGTGTTCTGGAAGGTTCTTTTGGTGGCTCACTGGGGTTAGCCCTGGCTTTTGAATGCTAAAAACGTTTGCTTAAGTTCACCGGCCTCTTCCCACTTCCTACATCTCTGACTTTGCAATGCTGAAGCAATGCATAATCTCAGGAATAAAGCAAGGTCTCCTTGGGTGTCTCAAAGCTCAGGCATGAAACACATTTGGGCAACATTTGTCACCTACCACGAGGCTTCCTGGACAAGCCTGGAGACATTTAACAAGTTAATCCAAAGAGGCTGAACACCACAAGCAACACTCACCTGTTGTGCTCCCCCAAATTAGCTCTTCTCTGAACCCACTCACAGAGTAAAAAGATCTAAAGCCAGAGGTTTTCTACATAAAAATAAAAATAAAGGAGAAAGAATACAATCAGAAATGTAGATAATCTTTTTACGTAAAAAAAGATATTCTCACAAAATTCTTATCCTATGTCCTCTCAGACTTCTCATGAGGCTTTTATAGTTCTTCTGCCAACATCATAGACTTTTAGAATCTCCATAGGGCTTTACCACACCTACCACAGGCCATTTTCTGTAGGGTTTGTTTTACCCACAACATCATTTGAGGCCCCCTCAGGTCATTGTAAAACACACATAAAAAGCAAAAAGCCCCCCACACTCCCTAATTGTTTGCTTTTGGTCTGTGTGTGGGTGAATCATGTTTGCATCATGTTTGAATTATTTTATTAATTATTTTCTGGGCCCTGCATTAGATCCAATATTCTGTAGTCAGAAGCCGTCTAGACAGGCCCCGTCACTGGTTAATCCTGGAGGAGAAAGGAAGAGAGACAACATATGGGAGAACTGCTCAGAGTTCCCTGGTGTTCAACAAGTATACAAGCTTTACCTGTTTGCAGCTACAAAGCCAGATTACTGTCTAACCTGCTGGAGGGTTGAAGTGTTTTGGTCTGGAGTTGGGTGGGGGAGGGACAACGGAGGCAGCCTTGAGGGAGGAGAAGCAGGCCAGTAGGGAAAAGGCCGCATGTTTCATGACGTCGCTCAGAATCTCAAAACGAGGGAATCCCAGAGCCTTCAGCCTAGTGATCATCACACAGGACACGTCAGGCAGGGATGGTGTGAGGACACAGAATGGCTGGAGCAGGTGAAACCAAACGCATGTCTTTCCTCCTCTCCTCTTTGCTGCCTCTCATAATAACCCTGTTCTTTTTTTTTCTTTTAATTTTTTTATTTTAATGATGTGGGGTACAATTCAGGGTTAGGTATACAAATGTTCATTATGCAGGTGCCCTTGTTGATGAGGTGTGCCCTCCCTCCCTGGCAGATTCCCATAACTGCCAACCCTGTGCCTCCCACCCCATCCCTGGCCCGGCAGTTTCCTGCTACTGTCAATCCTTTTC
>CAUYQG010260037.1:0-15761 GCA_963574415.1 Tarsius wallacei | reverse complement strand
CCCGCCTGGGCAACTTGGCGAGACCTCATCTCTATAATAATCAAAAAAATTAGCCGCGTGGTAGTGCACACCTGTAGTTCCAGCTACTCGGAAGGCTGAGGCGGAAGGATCGTGGGAGCCCAGCAGGTCGAGGCTGCAGTTGCCGGAAGTGGCCACTGCACTCCAGTCTGGGCGAAAGAGTGAGACTCCAACTCAAAAAAAGAAAAAAAAAAGAAATGTTTTCTGTAAACAATAGAAGTTGTTGGGTGACTCACATGCAGTTCCCTGCTCTGGATGGCACCGCACTGAGAGTAGTGAAGAGAACAGCTCAGAGGGTAATTGTGGAGATCAATTAGAAAGCTTGATACTAAGACAAGTCTTTCCTCTGAAGTGTTATCTAACTTAGCAGAAAATTCAGATTCAACTCACTAAACACTGCATTGTCTATGATCATACCACCCTTAAAGTATCCGATCTTGTCTGATCTCAGACTAAATACTGTATAATACAAGTTCTCAAACGTTAGGCCATACTCACTGGCAGCAAACAACAAAATTTTAGCCAACTCCCAAAACTGATATGACAACATTAACTTTTGAACCAAAGATTTTGATTAAAAAGTACTTCCATCTAGGCAGAAACACCCTCCCACATACACACACATACACACTCATGATGAAACTTGTGATAGAGTCAACTTAAATGGGGCCAAGTTTTGTCCTTATTAAAAAAAAAACTAGAGAAATGAATATTATAATGAGATCAAGCTCTTCTAGCCCAAAAGAAGTGCTGAAATAACGTAGTGACTACTGACTTCTGGTCTCCTTTTCTGTGGACTTTTCAGCACTTAAAATTTTAATACATACAATTATCATTTACACGTCTTTGTATACCTGATATTTTATCTTAACTCTTTTTTTTTTTTTTGAGTTGGAGTCGCACTCCATTGCCCAGGTTGGAGTGCAATGGCACACTCATGGCCACCCCAGCGTCGACCTGCTGGGCTCCCCGGCGATCCTTCTGCCTCAGCCTTCCAAGTAGCCGGACCTATAGGCACGCACTACTACATCCGGCTAATTTTTTTTATTTATTGTAGAGACAAGGTCTTGCCAAGTTGCCAGGACTGGTCTCGAACCTGCAGGCTCAGGCAATCCACTCGCCTTGGCCTCCCAAAGTGCAGGGATTACAGGCTGAGCCACCAAGCTCAGCCTTATCTTAACTCTTAAGCTAAGTCTTTAAAAATTACTTCATCAAGGGGAAGTACTACATTTGACAATTTTTCCATGTTCTCCTAGAATCTGTTATAGTGAGGAAAACACCTATATCTGTTGACTTCTATGCTAAAAATATATTCAGCTATCCATTTAAAGAACTCTGTAATAAATACTACATGGAATTATTTTGTTAGAATTGTTCCCAGTAATTTAAGGGGGAACAGCGTGATTTGTTTACTTTTATGTCCCCTTGAAACAAGTGTAACACCCTGTTTATAGTAGACACACAATAAAAATTTGCTGACTTGAGTTGAGAAAGAGAATTGGGGAGTTTAAAATACTTGAAATCAGATTCTATATTAATTTAGAATGTGCACCCTCTGAGTTAATAAAGACAAACTGAATTTGGCAAAAATTGCTAAATTTTTTGGAGCCCATTTTTATATTAAATGGATTATTTAAAAAACAGATGAGGAAAGCTTAGGACACCTTGGCATACTTCCACAGATTATTTCATGATCAAAGACATCTGGATTTTTTTTTTATTATTTATGGAATTCCACCCTAAGGCCCACTTGATATTTTCAAAATATGTTTTGCAATAGTTGGGCATTCTCCAGGTGGCTGGTTTAATTCACATTTCCCCAAACACTCATCTTGTTGAGAATTTTGATTATTATTCCTTTATGGTTACAAATGAGTCCTAAATTCTATACAAGGTGTGTTTAGGGTTTTATGAAACAAAATGAGCTTTTTCAAAAAATTGAAATTAAGCTTAGAGCCACTCAATTCATCAATTTGTCAATAAGTCTTATTTTCTGGATATAATATAGGTAAGAACTAAACATTGCTCAGGTTTTTATTTTTCAGGAAAGAATACTACATGTAATCAAGAGATGACCACACATATTACTTCTTTTTCTTTCTTCCTTTCTTTTTTTTTTTTTTGAGTTAGTGTCTCACTCTGTTGCCCAGGCTAGAGTGGCATAATAACAGCTCACTGCAACCTTGACCTCCTATGTCCCGGGGATCTTTCTGCTTTAGCCTCCTGAGTAGCTGGGACTACATGCGCACACCACCATACCTGGCTAATTTTTTTATTTTTATTTTTTATTCTGTAGAGACAAGATCTCGCTATGTTGCCTAGGCTAGTCTCGAACTCCTGGTTTCAGATATTCCTCCCACCTTAGCCTTTCAAAGTGCTGGGATTACAGGCGTAAGCCACTGCACCCAGCTTGAATATACTATTTCTTTAAGGTTGACAAGTACAAGTACCATTTCCAATAGCATAAAACAGAGAGTATAGTTTGGAGATTCGTTCCTCCAAGAGCTCTGTTACACATAGATAGCAAAATATATATGGTAAGTAGAGTAGTTAGACATGTTTGATTTTATTCAATGTGAAGCCAAAATGGGAAACAGGGAGAGAAAAGTCAATGGAACAGGGAAAGGGCAACTGAACACCAGCTGATATTTCACAAATAAGGTCAATGTCTGCCAATATCAGAAAGTTCAAACCCTGAAGCTGTACACTTTTCTGATGAAAGTAACCTTTGGGATAAATCTTACTCCCGCCCCAACATGAATGATTACAGAGTACATTAAGATATCCAAAAAAAGTTAGCCAAATTATCATCCTATCAAAAAGTGCAACCTATCTGGGTTCCTTCTGAACATTCAAGACAAAAATAGAATAGTATTTACATCAACTACTATGGGAAAGAAAAATCATACAAAAGAAAACCAAATTAGAACATTTTCCATTTTATACTCATATTGTAAAAATATCTTAAATATTTATAGAAACTAACATGTCTTTGAAAGGTCTATTATTTATAAAACAGAAAATTATGAGTTGGTTCTACTGTGTGTGCTTAAGAGTGATGGAATAGGTATTTAGAAAAAGTATTTCACTAATAAATCATTCATAAGCATCCAAAATGAGTTGTGGTACCATGCATTATAAAATCACATTTTAAAACATGGTGTGTAACAGATTACCTCCAAAGAACACCTGTAATTTATTTATGTGTGTGTGTGTGTGTGTGTGTGTGTGTGTGTGTGTTTTAACATGTCAGTTATTTATCTACAGTATCATGATAATATTCTAGGCTGAATGTTGATACTGAAAAGCACTGGATAATACAGTACTTATAATTTTCTGCATAATGCTCTCAATTTTTTATAAAATGTTATTCATGTTAATACCTTTGGGAAATAAAAATTATAATCAGCAAATTTAATGTAGGAAAGGTAGCTAAGTAACGTCAAAGCAGTCCCAGAAAGAAAATAACAATAAGCGTTGATCACATTGTGGTTGGTATTTATTAAAAGTACAAACTGAGGCTGGGCGCAGTGGCTCACGTCTCTAATCCCAGCACTTTGGGAGGCCAAGCTGAGAGGATTGCCTGAGCCCATGGGTTCAAGACCAACCTGGGCAACTTGGTGAGACCTCATCTCTGCAATAAATCAAAAAATTAGCCGAGCATGGTGGCACGTGCCTATAGTTCCAACTACTTGGAAGGCTGAGGTGGAAGGACCACCGGAACCCAGCAGGTCATCACTGGGGTGGCTGTGAGTGTGCCACTGTACTCCAGCCTGGGCGACAGAGTGAGACTCTAACTAAAAAAAAATAAAAGTACAAACTTAAGTGGGTAAAATTCTATTATATTTACTGAACTCATCTGCATAGGTATTATACTAATTATTGATAATGATGAAAAATATATAAAAATTGTTCTCACTAAATAGTATATTGATATATGGATAAACTTAAGATGCATAATTTTGTCATATTTTTCTTAACATCTTAGGACCAGCAGGCATATGAATATGATTTCATCACTCATATTTTTAAAAGATGTTAGAAGACACTTAATTAGTTGATATCTAAATATGAACTTTCCTTAAAAACAAGCACAAAGAAGTATTCTTTGTCTTACTATATTCTGTCTCATTTTTCTCAATATATTCTGCCCCAGCTACATTCAAGACCACTGAAGCTGTCAAATGTCTGTATATGAAACACAAATAGGTTGGGCATCATGGCTCACGCCTGCAATCCCAGAACTTTGAGACCAAGGTAGTAAGATCGCTTGAGCCCAGGTGTTCAAGACCAGTATGGGCAACACAGTAAGGCCCCATCCCTACAAAAAAATAAATTAAAAAATTAGACAGGTGTGGTGGCACGTGCCTGCAGTCCCAGTCACTCGAGAGGCTGAGGTGGGAGTCTCACCTGAGCTCAGGAGTTTGAGGCTATGGTGAGCCATGATCATACTGCCCTACAGCCTAGGTGACAGAGTAAGACCCTGACTCATAAAACACACAAAAAGCCCTTTTTCCTACTATTAACTCTTATTTATTTTGATTACAAAGAACAAAGCATTATAAGTAACAGTCTTATTATTTTAGGAGAAACTTTACCAAAGCTATAACTATAAGCAGGGCATATAAAGAGGTGGTGATTTAGGAATAATATATCCCACTAGGAAGAATCACTGTGGATGATCAAAGGAAGGTGCTTAAGAGTTTGTCAGGATTAAGAAAGATACGCTGTCACAGAGCACCAACCTTCTTATTCAGAGACAAGATGGTCAAACAGTATATACATACTGAGGTCACCCCACTGGATGTCCATTCAAACCAAATGAGAAGAAAGCAGATATACAGAACATTCAGGGATGAGGAAGAGGAGGGAGCTCACACATTTATATGTGCACCTCCCACTGAGTCTGAGTCTCTGTTCCAAACACTGCCTTTCTGCATATATTCTAAAAAATTACATATATGTAACATGATAGCAGGCAGGAAAAGTGAGATAAAACAATTTCTAAAAATTATACAAATACAGGTGAATTCCTGCACATCTGTTAAAGAAAAAACAAATTGCGCATGTAGAAATTGAGAAAGACTTCACTTCCTTGCAGTTTATAGAGATAAGAACCTAGAAGTTTTACCTGACTAAAAGTTCAATCTGAGTCAACTGTGTTGTGTGAAAGTACATTCACGGCCTGGCACGATGGCTCATGCCTGTAATCCCAGCACTTTGGAAGGCCAAGGCAGGCGCATTGCCAGAGTCCAGGGATTCAAGACCAGCTAGGGCAATGTGGCTAGACCTTGTCTCTAGAGTAAATCAAAAAATTAGCCAGGTGTGGTGGTATGCACCTGTGCTTCCAGCTACTTGGAAGGCAGAGGGGGAAGGATCACCTGAGCCCAGTAGATAGAGGCTGTAGTGGCCGTGAGTGTGCCACTGCACTCCCGCCCAAGTGACAGAGTGAGACTGCTACAAAAAAAAAAAGTAAAGTAAAAGTACATTCCCTACCCCAAAACTAAAATAATTCAAGCCAAAACTCATGTAACCCTTGGGTCACTATTGGAAATACAACATTTAGCGCCAAGGTCATTAAAAAAAATCCTGCTGTCTTCTGTTATAACTTATATTACATGTGATATGTACTTCTAAATTTTGGACATACATACTCCGGGACACTGACAAGCCACAGCAACCTGAGATTTGAATGAGGATAGAATGGAGTCTAGAGACCTTGCCCTAATAGAAATGGCAGAAGGAATTGAACACTTTAAGACTACAAAACAGAAAGAACTTCAAGAGTTGACATAGATATAGCATTGCTTATGCTAATCAACTTCTCTGTAACTTTGTTTCCTAATTTGTTAACACAGAAATTTAATAAGGACCTACCACTGGGCATGGTGGCTCACACCTGTAATCCCAGCACTTTGGGAGGCAGAGGTGAGAGGATTGTCAGAGCTCAGGGGTTTGAGACCAGCCTGGGCAACTTGGTAAGACCTTGTCTCTACAATAAATCAAAAAATTAGCCACGTTTGGTGTCATGTGACTGTAGTTCCAGCTACTTGGAAGGCTGAGGCAGAAGGAATGCCTGAGCCCAGCAGGATGAGGCTGCGGTGGCTCTGAGTTTGCCACTGCACTCTGGCCTGGGTGACAGAGTGAGACTCCAACTCATAAAAGAAAAAAAAAAAAAAGCACCTACCTCGTATGGCCGCTGTGAAGATGAAATAAGTTAGAACAAACAGCAGAACAATGCATATAATTGATCTCAGCAAGTGCTGGTTATCATTAATAACAGCATCTTCATTATTTTCTATAGCCTCCAGAGGGCAGACTAAGGAGCAATGGGTAGAAATAAAAGAAAAGCAGATTTGGGCTGAATAGTAGCTATTAATCCTGTTTTCGTATTTCAGAGATTTCTTATCTTCATTTTTAACCTAATGTAGCTGAAGTGATATTGGATAGGTCAGTTTTTAAATTTGTCTGCTTCTTTAGTTATCAAAATTAGTTTCTATCAGAGCAATGAAAGTTACCACAATTGGTTTTTTAAAACATTATTTTTATTTTAAAAAGAATCAATACTCTAACTCAGCAGTCCCCAACCTTTTTAGCATCAGGGTCCAGTTTCATGATGGCAATTTTTCCATGGACGCGGTAGGGGGATCATCAGGCATTAGATTCTCATAAGGAGCGAGCGGACAAGCTAGATCCCTCACATGCGCAGTTCACAATAGAGTTCGTGCTCCTATGAGAATCTAATGCCACTGCTGATCTGATAGCAGATGGAGCTCCACTAGCTGGCTATTCACCTCCTACTGTGAGCCTCAATTCCTAACAGGCCATGGACAGGTACTGGTCCGTGGCCCAGGGGTTGGGAAACCCTGCTCTAATTTACCTGAATACAGATTATTAGACTTTCTAAAAGTAGGGATGCCAGATAAAACACAGGATATTCAGCTACATATGAATTTCAGATAAACAACAAATATGTTTTTAGGATAAACATGTCACAAATATTGCGTGGGACATACTTATACCACTTACACTAAAAAATGATTTGTTGTTTACCTGAAATTAAAATTCAACCGGATGTCCTGCTCTTTTATTCTCTAATTCTAGCAAACCTGTGTAGGAGGGTAAACGTGAACAAAACTCAAAATGGTGAAAGATGTTTTTATATAAACAAATTTTTAGAGATTTCCTTTTCATTTAGGATGTTTTCTTGTATCAATAGAAAAATGTTACATATCTGCCAGTTTTTGTTTAAACAACATTTCAGAAATTTTTCTTTCCTGACACATCATTGAATCATGTCTCAGACTTCCTGTGCCAGCTTAAATTGCCCAAGAAGAGATTATGATCTTCCCTGAACTTGTGGCAACGTGTAGAAATATCACTTCCCATTTGGCTAAAGGAAGACAGAACCTTATGGTAGACTTTTGGTTTCACATCTGTTAGGCATAGAAGACACCATTCCTCTGTTCCATGCATATTTACACAACCAATGTATCCAAATATGTGAGATAACCATTGTCAAAGAAATAACATGTCATTTTCCTCAGGCTCCACAAATACAGTCACCATCACTCAAAGGCTGTAGATTAGCAACTGAATGCAGACAGTAAGACATTTTGATGTTTCCAAAATATCTATAATTATGTCATGAAAAACTGTGTTATACAGATTTGTGGGGTATGAGGATTGAGAACAGACCTCAGTATTGTTCTAGCTGCTCAAAAGTATGAAATCAATTTTTAAAGGACATGAATGACGGTTGAGGTACATTTCTGGAGGGTCTGCCGAAGTCATGGATGGGAGGTTGACATCGGAGGAGACAGGAAGGTTAAAGTCAGTAACAAAAAAACGGAGACATGAAGAGAGGAAGTAGTGGTACAAAAAGCCCACGAAAGAAGAACCAAAACAGGAAGAAGGAACCTCAAGGCTGAGAAGAATGCAAGTCTTGTGGACAATTCAAGGAAGTAGTGAGGTCGGAAGGAGGCACAGAGAGTGTGGGCAAGTAGTATTACATGACTCAGTCTCCATATGATGGCTTTTACTCAGGGCTGTATGATACAATTTCACCTGCAGCCGGAGGTGGTGGCTCATGCCTGAATCCCATCACTTTGGGAGGCGGAGTTGAGAGAACTACCTAAGGGGTTAGAGACCAGCCTGAGCAACATGGCTCTACAATAAATCTCTATAATAAATCAAAAAATCGGCTGGGCATGGTAGCACATGCCTGTGGTTCCAGCTCCTTGCAAGGCTGAAGCAGAAGAATCGCCTGAGTCCAGCAGGTCCAGGCTATGAGGGCTGTGAGCATGCCACTGCACTCCAGCCTGGGCAACAGAGTGAGACTCTGACTCAAAAAAAAAAAAAAAAAAAAAATTCACCTGGAAACCAGACAACCCATGTGAAGGTATTCCAGACACTACATAATCTTTAGGAAATGCTGGTCATGAATCAGAGTGGCTTGCATCTAGGCTCATGGTGAGGGTAGAGTCTTCTAGGGAAGTCTGAAATGGAAAGTGCGAATGAGAATATTTGTTTTGTCCCACAGAACAGACCAGGTGGGCAATCAAGAGCATGAAAGAACCACCCTCAGGTAGGACTCTTCTAGAAAGTCCCCTGGAGGAGAGCCATTATATTTTGAAGGTCTTTGGAACTTACTTTTATTCCACTCTTATTTTATGTGTTTTATCAGTTATCTCAAATGTTTTGGAGATGGTAAGAGAAATAAACAAACATATCTGCCTGTAATCCCAGCACTTTGGGAGACTGAGGCAAGAGAATTGCCTGAGCTCATGGGTTCGAGGCCAGCCTGGGCAACTTGGCAAGACCTCATCTGTACCATAAATAAATAAATAAATAAATTAGCCGGGCACGGTGGTGCATGCCTGTAGTTCCAGCTACTTGGAAGGCTGAAGCGGTAGGATTGCCTGAGCCCAGCAGGTCGAGGCCGTGGTGACCGTGAGCATGCCACCGCCCTCCAGCCTGGGCCACAGAGAGAGACTCTAAGTCGAAACAACAACAATAACAACACATCCTTGTTGTTCCAGTGCCTAATACAACACTCCACACATAGCTGACATTTAATAAATGTTGATTAAGTTAAATAATTAATCCATAGCTATACTCTTTAAGGGACCAAAGAAAGATAGCAATCGAACTTGGGACTCAAGAATGAGAAGAGGGAAAATTACCTGAAATCTGAAATGTCAAGTCCAAGAGAAGAGGATCACATACGACAAAACTAAAAAACAGTATAGTGCTTATGAGAGCAGGCAATACAAAGAGACAGCTGGAACCTTGCCCTGCCTCTTACCAGCTATGTGACACACTGGGCAAATTGCTAAAGCTCTCCGGCCTCAGAATCCTCATGTGTCAGGTGGATGTTGTGAGAGCACCTACCACAGAAAGTCATGGTAATTACGTGACATTATAGACGCAGAGTTCTTACACAGCGCCTGGCAAGGAATAAACATTCAATGGATGGTAGGAAGGGTTGTAATAGAGGGAAGAATAGCAATTAAATATTGATACATGAAACACTTTTTAAAAGTGAGTTACATCATGACTGGGATGAGAAGAAATCTCTAATGGAGCCATGCTTGTGAGAACTCAGACACATAACATTTTGCCCTGAAATTTTCACGTGTTGTAGTAATATCAATAGAGGAAATAATAGCCACCACCATGCCTCCATCTGTGGGTCTGAACAACTGAGAACAAGCCAGGTGGAAAGTTGGTAATTTCACAAGAAAACCAGGGAAAAAGGAATACAGTAAGTCCCCTATATGCAAACGAGCTCCGTTCGGAAAGCACATTTGTAAGTCCAATTTGTTCGTAAGTCCAACAAAGTTAGCCTAGGTACCCAACTAACACAGTCGGCTATGTTGTACAAGCTACAGCACTGCTGCTTTAATGCTTGCTTCCAGGAATCCTGAACTTGAAATAAAGGTACTAAACTACTGTATTCTAAATAGTACCATACAGTAAAGTACACAGAAGCATAACTACTCATAGAGAACACACACACATGACAATATACACCAGACATGTGAACTTACGTCACTGGACATGCAAACGCACGTTCACATCTTTGAAAGTTTGCAACTTGAAGATCTGTATGCAGAGGAATTACTGTAATGGCTAGAAATGGGGTGGTGGTTTCCATGGTACGAGATCTATCTTTGTTTTCTTCTCCTGAGGTATAATAGGATTGGAAATCCAAGCAGACTGGGATTTCCCATCAAATCAAATATCATAATTGTTGTTTGTTACAAAAATCTTTTTTCCTCCTGTGAGCAACTGGAAAAGCCTTCAGAGCATGCATTGTTAAATTAAATCCTGGACGAAAGGAGACAGGCAGGCATTTATGGATAGTGGTGGCCTCTCTCTCTTCTGCTCAGATTACATTACATTTAAGGCTTAGAGTTTACTACATAAAAAAAGAGAAAGGGGAGAAAAATACGAATGGCCACTTGCTGAGACATTTCATATTAGAAGCACCTATCTGAGATTGGTAGTGGTTTTCATGCATCTGAGAAAATATACAATTTTTTAAACAGTAAAATCCTACACATGTGATTTAGTTAGAAGTTCTGAATTAAGAAAATATCATTTATTGTAGAACACATATAAATAAAAACCACTTTACTACTTTTAATTCATTACAGAGATAGTCAATTAAACGTCCAGTGGGTCTGCTTTGTGAAGACATTAAGCACTTTTGAAATTAGCACTAATTATAATTAGCATTAATTATCCTTCCCAAATAAATGTTCTAATTTTTATAATGTACTTGTTTCAGTGGGTTTACAACACTAATATTATAAATAATTCCTTTCTCCATCAATTGCACTAAAGTAAATTTCAATGCAGCTTAGGCAGAATGATTATGAATTAGGTATCAGAATTTTATATTAATATGATCTTAACATAGTTGAAAATAATTTTATTTGACATGTGAATACTACCATGGCTGCCTCAGGCTCTCACATCTATCATCTCCACTTGTTTTACATACAAGTACCTAGAGATTAGGTCATTTTCCCCTTGTTGTCCTGTGAGTTGATTATAGAAATAAGATTAGAATCTAAAACCTAGTATTACGGGTATATTGCATGACCCAGTTACTATAACATGGTGAATTAACCTGTTTTCTAGAAGTTTGCCTTTACATACTAAGTTTAACCCCTTACTCCTAGGTATCAAATTTCTGGCAACATCACTGATTCTTTCTGGAACAAAATGATTAGAAAAAAGTAAGGAAAAAGCAACCATGCACCCAAAATAGTAATTTAAAAAAAAAAAGTGCTTCACTCCCCCAGGAGAAGGGCTCAAAATTTCATTTAGAAGTTATTTATCCTTACCTAAACATAATTCTTAAAGACACGGTAATTTGTGGTACAGAATGAACAAGGTGAAAAGTAGGATTGATGACAGAGATGTTGAAAGTTCAAATAAAGTAACATAATATAGAACCTTAGTAGAGGATCATACCAATGACTTTGGTTAGTACAGTCAATTAGATGACCATTTGGCAAATAACCACTCATTCCTCCCTACTGTCATGAAAGTAGTGTACTTCCCTGCTCCACTAATGTTAGACTCCATAATTGACTTTCCTTGACCTATAGGATGTAATCAGATGTGATTCACGCTGACGCTTGAAATGTATTTGCACATTTGGGCTAGCCTCTTGTACCTCTGCCATCACCATAAGAAAAGCTTGACACCTCATCAACAGGGGTACCTGCATAATGAACATTTGTATACCTAACCCTGAATTATACCCCACATCTTCAAAATAAAATATTAAAAAAAAATAAAAAGAAAAACTTCCCTGGTTTGCCATCCATTCAGATTCTGTGCCAGAATAAACATATTTTTTGGAATAGACTTAAATCTAATCTACAGTGAGAACACAAACCTAGACAGGCCTGCAACATGAGGCAGAGTCATGCAATCAGGACTAGCCTAGAACACACCCAGCAAAGCTGTTTCCTGGAAAATGAAAATGAATGAAAATTATTTTAAGCCACTGAATTGTGGGACCGATTGTTACATAGCAATAGCTGACTGATGCATTCATAAAAAAACAGTGAAGGAGGTTTAAATTGCTTCTGCTTAAAACATTTATATTTTTCGTAAAATTTCTATCAGAAGCTATTGAAATATTTTAAAGTTTAGCATTTGAAGAGAGTAAATTTTAACTGATTGAAAAATTCATTTATATGGAAAGCATCCCAAAGCTACCACTAAAAAGTGTAATACATGGTTCTTGAGCTGTGTGTCCAGAAAAGGGGAACGAGCACTTTCTTTAAATAAAGTCTGCTTAGCTTTGCTGAACAGTTGTACCAGATCCTGCGCTAATATACTTTCATCTGAGGTTTCTCACTGCTGACTAGCAATAAGAAAAGTCACACGACGCAGTGAGCTGAGAAAATGTTTACTTCACTTCACACAAATAAACCAATGCAGAAAATTTCAAGACCTGCATGATGAAAATGAAAGAAAATCCTTGTTTTCTTAGAAAATCCCCCTTCAAGCCGGGTGTGGTGGGCTATATATCCAGCACTTTGAGAGGTGGAGACGAGAGGATTGCCTGAGCCCACGAGTTCAAGACCAGCCTGGGCAACATGGCGAGACCTCTTCTCTACAATAAATCAAAAAATTAGCCAGCCGGCTGTGGTAGCCTGTAGTTCTAGCTACTTGGAAGGCTAAAGCGGAAGGGTTACCTGAACCCAGTATGTCTAGGCTGCCGTGGCTTTGAGCATATACTGCACTCCAGCCCGGGAGACAGAGTAAGACTCTGACTCAAAAAAAAGAAGGAAAATCCCCCTTCATGTTTGCACAGAACAAAGTATCAGATATTCAGATTTAATGCCAAATCATAGGGACATTTCTTGCTACCATTACTATGCTACCATTTAGTAAGTATTTCCCAGGTGATAGTCTTTGTACTGGGTGTTTTACCATTATCACTTCCAGCAAATCACACAACCATCCTAAGAGATAAGTGTTATTACCATCTGTAACTTAGAAAATGAAAAGACTAAAACATAGAGATCATCAGTTGCTTGTAGAGCTTGAATGCTGTCAAGCTGGGATTTTGAACCAGGGCTGTGTGACTTCAGGCCGGCACTCCTACCCATAACCTAGTCCATAAACAAATCCTTCTAGGATATTCTTTGTAACATCAGAAACTGCCATGTAGATATTATCATAAAGCTATCGTCTAATATTTTCAGAATGAAGAAGAAACATAACATGGTAGCATTTGGAGGAAGACTTCATTAGCTTCCCCCAGCCCCAAAATGTTCACTTGAATTAGAGTTACGATGCTCAGGGAGCAATACCAAATGCCTTTCAGAAATCAGTAAACAAGATTAGAGATTTAGAAACCAGCCAGGCGTGGTGTCTCTCACCTATAATCCCAGCAATTTGGGAGGCGGAGGTGAGGGGATTACCTGAGACCAGGGGTGAGACCTTATCTCTACAACAAATCAAAAAATTTGCCAGGGGAGGTGGCACCTGCCTGTAGTTCCAGCTACTTGGAAGGCTGAGGTAGAAGGAACACCTGAACCCAGCAGGTTAAGGCTGCAGTGGCCATGAGCATGCCACTGCACTCCTGCCTGGGCAACCGAGTGAGACTCCAACTAAAAAAAATAATAAAGACATAAAATAAAAACCCTTGCAAATCAAAAATTGGTAGGGCTGTGTAAAAAAGACACAGGGGTCATAGTGACCTAAAACAGGACAATTTGAGGAAGAAAAAAAAAAAGAAAGAAAGAAAAGAAAAATGACTGCAATGGATTGAAAAACATCCAATATATAACAATTTATGAGTTCGTAATAATACTTGATACTTACAGGAAATTTTAAATTACTCCTTAATGGAGTTAGCTAGGATACATATTTATTACTCCAAAAAGGTATAGATAAGGAGAACGTGACAAGCATTTATTTTGTTTTTTCTGTTTATCAAGGTAATCAAACCAATGATTGAAAGTTCTTCTTATTATTAATTTTTTTTTTTTTTGAGTCAGAGTCTTACTCTATTGTCCAGGCTAGAGTGCAGTGACAAGATCACAACTCACTGCAGCCTTCAACTCCTAAGCCCAGGCCATCCTCCCGCCTCAGCCTCCCAAGTAGCTGGGGCAACAGGCACATGCCACCATACCAAGCTAACTTTTTTATTTCTTGTATAGACAAGGTCTTGCTAAGTTTCCCAAGTAGTCTCAAACTCCTAATCTCAAGAAACCCCCTGCCTCAGCCTCCCTAAGTGCTGGGATTACAGGTGTGAACCACTGTACCTGACCAGAAGTTCTTCTTCATAGAAGAATTCTAGCCAATAAATATAGAAGAAATAACAGAATCGCAATCAGAAAACTGTGACTTTCTAATTCCTAAGCGATATAACAGATCTAGACAGTGATCATCAATGGATGCTAAATCTGCCAGGTGGAAAGTTGATGGGAACTTTAACATGGGATCAGGCTGGCAACATTTGGACCTCTTGATCTATCAGCAGGTATCATCAGCAGCATGCCTAAAAGTGGGACAGCCAGACATCACACCGGCAAAGAAGGGAGGCAACAAGACACAGCCCCACCTATAAGACAGTTTTGCCAAAAGAAGTAAATAAACAAGGCAGGACCTAATCAAGTCTTGGATCTAACATCAATTTACAGGAAATAGAAAGTACAGAGAAACAAGTTAAAGGATAACAACATACATCATGAGAAAGCAATTAGTCAGATCCACAATATGGCCCATTTGAACCTGAAAATGAGCTCATCTGGTCAGGCATGGTGGCTCAATCCTGTAATCCCAGCACTTTGGGAGGCAGAGGTGAGAGGATTGCCTGAGCTCAGGGGCTCGAGACCAGCCTGAGCAACATGGCGAGACCTCATCTCTACAATAAATCATTAAAAAAAAAAAATTAGCTGGGCATGATGGCACACACCTGTAGTTCCAGCTACTTGGAAGGCTGAAGCGGAAGGATCACCTGAGCCCAGAAGCTTGAGGTGGCTATGAGTGTGCCACTACACTCCAGCCTTAGCAACAGAGTGAGACTCTGACTCAAACAAAAAAAAAAGAGCTCGTCTGTCAGCAAGTCAATGATATGAAGGAGAAAGAAACCAAAGAAGCAGGGGAAGGGAAAGTAACCAATGCAAAGTATGTACTTGGTTTAGATCCTGAGTTGAAGGGGAGAAAACAATTGCAAAGCACATCCTTAGAACCATCAAAAACACTTTATTATAGACTGGCTGTACATTATATTAATTCTTGAAATGATTGCTCCTATGTTAGGTGAGATGACAAGATTGCAATTTGGCTTAAAAAAAAAATCCTTAGCCAGGCCCAGTGGCTCACACCTGTAATCTCAGCACTTTGGGAGGGGGAGGTGAGAGGATTGCCTGAGCTCACAGGTTTGAGACAAGCCTGCACCTCATCTCTTCAATAAGCCAAAGAAATTAGCCAGGCGTGGTGGTGCCTGCCTGTAGTTTTGTAGTTTCAACTATTGGAAGGCTGAAGTGGAAGGATTGCCTGAATCCAACAGGTTGAGGCTGCGATGGCCATGAGCATGCCACAGCACTCCAGCCTGGGTGACAGAGTAAGACTCTGACTCAAAAAAAAAAAAAAAAAAAAAAAAAAAAAAACAAAAAAAAGGAAAAATGATGTTTTTGTTTAAAAAATTAAAAAAAGAATATTTTGCAAAAAAATTTAAACAAAAAGAAAAAAAAAATAGT
>CAUYQG010260036.1:0-13890 GCA_963574415.1 Tarsius wallacei | reverse complement strand
AAAAAAGAGAAAGAGAGAGAGAGAGAGAGAGAGAGAGAGAGAGAGAGAGAACGAGGAGGGAGACGGAAGACAGACTGAAGTGTACACTCAAAAATGGCAAATTAATTAATTAATTAATTAATTTACTTTGCTCTCCCGATGCTTAAAGTTCAGCAACATATATATTTTCCCAAAGCAAGAACACAATCTTAGCACACTCTCATCTCTCACTATCACTCTCAAATTTCCAGGTTATTAAGATATATTTTTATCAGCCGTTCCTTATTTAAGATGTGATGCACCTTTCAAAACTCTTTGTTTACTTATATTGTTATATATTTTATTCATTAACTCTTAGATTTATGTTTTATTCTGCCAGGATATGTTTATCCAGAGTTTTTCAAAGAGGATAATTTTCTATTGGTAAATAATTTTCTATCAGTAAATATGGTAATATTTCTGGGAAACTTTGCATGCATCGAGATATTATCATTATATCCTCATTTGTAGATAATTAGTTAGTGAATATAAAATTAAAAGTCCAAAGTTTGTTTTCTCTTTCAACTCTTTGAAGATACTACTTTACTATTGCTAAAGCTTCAATGTTAAAAACATCAGGTATTCTTTAAAAAGTTAATGTATCTGGGCTTTCAAATTTTGCGTTTGTCAAAGGAAAAGAATGTAGTAGATTAAAGTTTTTCAAGACTTAGAAATGTGCCGGACAGCATGAAAAAAAAAAAAAAACTCTACCAAATGTGTTATGAGCACACAGGAATTTGTCTCATATAAAAAGAAGTCATAAGGCAGGCAGGTCAGAATTAGCTCCACAAAACCATCAAGAAACCAAAGTCCTTGAATTGCTACTTTTAAAGGAATGTCTCAATGCTTCCATCTCAAACATAAAGGAATTGTGCGAGATGACAACTAAGATCCCCGCAAGCCACAATGTTCTATTATTCTGTGAAACATATCACAAATACAATCAGAGGTGCTGAGTTTGCAAGAAATTAATATGACAATCAGATGAATTTAAGCATTTAATAAAACCGTTTTGTTTTTGTTTTTGTTTTTGTTTTGCCTGACAAAAGCTGACAGATCTTCTAGACTGGTGTATATGGTCGATAAAGTCTTTCAGAGGTCTCTATATCTCAGGATCTAATTTTCCATTTTCTTCATTTGAAATAAAGCTGTTAATACACTCAGAAATAATCTGGCTTTTAGGTACTCGCTTCCATTACCACATTCATGCGGGATGGAGCTATAAATATTAGGACAAGGAATTCAGTTATAATAAAACAACTTTCCTGAGCCTTTTGTGCATGGCATTACCTTCCTACTGACAATTTAACAAAGATAGTCATATTTATTTGTGAGTGTGGCTTGATGAGCATGGGAACAGGGCAAGTATATCAAGATATGCATTCATTAATTTTTGTTCATTCAGATATGCTGATTTAGATCATACCATGTGGCAGAAACTTCTGAGAAATTCAAATACAATGGTAAGCATATTTTTCATTTAAAGGAAAAAGTATGTACAGTAAAATTTGCAATTCATTATTTAGTTCAATGAATATTTCCATTGCAGGAATTGTAATTGTGTCCCTTCCTTAACAAGGATTTGCATTTCCAGGCCGGGTGTGGTGACTCATGCCTGTAATCCCAGCACTTTGGAAGGCCAAGGAGAGAGGATCGTGTGAGCCCAAGAGTTCGAGACCAGCCTAGGAAACACAGTAAGACCATGTCTTAACAAAATATCAAAAAATTACCTGGGCATAGTACCATGCTCCTGTAGTCCCAGCTAATTGGGAGGCTGAGGTGGGAGGATCACCTGAGCCCAGGAGATGAAGGCCGCTATGAGCCATGATTGCATCACTGCACTCTAGCCTTGGCGACTGAGTGAGATCCCAACTCAAAACAACTTTTTTTGAGAAGAAATTATATTTTCAACAACTCAGAAAGTTCTCTGTTATTAACATCTTCCCACAACTACTTCTCATTATTTTGACTGCTATAGTATTAGTAACATTTTACCTGTTCTTGAACTTTTCATTCATGGAATTACACAGTCTATATTCTTTGGGGTCTGTCTTCTCTCGATCAAGCACATTTTTTAAACACTCATTTCATACCGTTATGTATATCAATGGTTTATTCCTTCTAATTTCTGAGTAATACTCCATTGCATGAAATACCACAATTTGTTTATTCCGCTGTTCAGAGACTTTTATTTTGTTTCCAATTTTTAAATATAAATACAGCTGCTATAAATATTCTTGTAGAAGTATTTTATGGACATATGCACTTTTTTCTGGTGTTTGCCTACGAGTGTAATTTCTTCATCACAGGGTAGGTGTATCTTCTATTCTGTTAGACACTTCCAAAAAGATTTCCAAAGTCGTTTTGCCATTTTAAATTCCCACAAGCAATACATAAGGATTTCAGTCACTCCATTTCCTGACCAACACTTGATATTTCTGGAGTAAAGGTGTAACTCTATAGATTCAAGGTGTTTAATCCCCACGTGTTCCAAAGATCCAGCTGATCCTGGATCGTCCTTAGAGAGAACCTTTGAATCCTTGGAATATCCTGCATGGTAAGAGGGATTTTGTCTACCTCTGGCCTTGAACCATGCCAGACGGTTTATGCTAACAGTGTAGCAACAGTGTAATGTATGATGGAGAACTTGAGCTCTGCTCAAGTTGGGCATTTGGAGGTGCTGACGAATGGGTCTCTAGGTACAGCCACATGGATGATCCATACCTATGTGACTGACCCCTCATAAAATCTCTAGACAAGTCTTGCATGAGCTTCTCTGGTTGATAATATTCCAGATGCTTTGTCACACATTATTGCTGGAAGCATTAAACCCTCCTTATACAACTCTGCATAGAGAGGACAACCGGAATCTTGCACCTGGTCCCTCCTTAACAGAGCTGTGTCCCTTTTATCTTTGTTAATTTTAATCTGTTTCTCTTCACTGTAACCAACTATAACCACAAGTCTAACCACTTTTTTGAGTTCTGTGAGTCCTTCTAGAAAATTACTAAACCTGAGACTAGAACTAGGGATATCCGACACAATATTGTTGGAATTTTTTTAAAACTTGGCCATTCTGGTAGTGTTAGAGGGGTGTCTCATTATTGATTTAATTTGCATTTATCTAAATATTGATGATATTGTGCATCTTTCAATGTACTTTTTCATTCTGATATTTTCTTTTGTGAGATTTCCATTTAAATTATTCACTATTTTTTAAAAAAAACTTGGTGTTTGTTTAATTCTTTTTGATTTTTGGAAGTGTTTTATATATCTTATATATAAATTATTTGTCAAATATATGTTTTTCAAATATCATTTCTCAGGCTGTGGCTTTTATTTTTATATTTTTAATAGTTTATCTTGTTGAGAAGGTTTTCATTTGATGAAGCCCAATTTATCAAAGTGATAAAGAAATTCCTCCATTTTCTTCAAGAAGCTTGCTTCTTTTAGCATTCACATGTAGATATGCAACTTAATTTAAGGTGATTTTTGCATAGGGTACTAGAAACAAATTCAGCTTTATATTTTAAGATGGATGGCTGATTGCTCCAGGACCAGTTATTGAAAAGACCTCGCTTTCTCCCATTTAGTTTCTTTGGCGCTTTGTTCAAAATCAATTAAAAATATATGTGATCATCTATTTTTGGACTCTCCTTTTATTCCCATGGATTTATCTTTATGCCAATGTCAGGCAGTCCTAATTAGGGTATCATAATAGTGATGCCCTGAAATCTGATACTTTAGGTGCCAAACCTTTTTTTTTTCACATTTTAGTGATGTCAAGTAGTATACATTTTCCAACTTTGTTCTTCTTGTTCAAGATTGTTTAGGTTATAGACATGCTTTAATCTATTTTAGAAGCAACTTGTCCATATCTTTAAAAATTAAATTTCTTATGGTACTGACTTCAGCATCACAATCCTTATAGGATTGCATTTAATCTGCAGGCCAACAAAATAGCCATCTTAAAAATATTTGGTCTTCAATCCATAAATATAGTGTATTTCTAATTAATTACTTTTTCAGCATTTAGGAGTATATTTTTTAGTGTAGAGGTCTTATACATATTTATTTTATTATTAAATATCGAATATAATGTTGTTTTACATACTTTATTTTATTTTCCAAATGTTTGTTGCTAGTACATAGACATGTGACTGATTTTTGTATACAGATTTTGTATCCAATTATTTGGACAAAATTATTGATTAGTTCTAATGGTTTGTAAATTATTTTGCATATTGTATGTATATAACCATATTAGCTTTGAAAAAAACAAAACAAATGTATATGTTTTTTCCAATCTCTTTATACCTTCTATTTATTTTTCCTGCTTCAAATTAATACTGAATTAAAGTTGTGATCATGGATATCCTAGCCTTGTGTATTAGTCTAATCGGGTTGCCATAACAAGATATCATACATGCTAGAAATGGGGGTGCTAGGGGGTACTCCTACCTCCAGACTGGGTCATTCAAAAAATGACAAGGAGACTTGGAGACCAGTAGAGTGAAGCGACTCTTTAATAATGCTTTTGCAAGAATGGCTGTCCCTCGGATGAGCAGGCATACCGAAGCAGCCCAACCAGAGTACTTAAGCCCTAAAACGCAAGTTCCTACACCATCTCCCTATAGGCTGGGTAGTTCCAGAGGTTACATCACTTTCCCGGATGTCGCCTACATGTTGTACATTGATTGGGTTACCTGGTTAGTTCATTTGCATGACTTATTTCTTAATTGGTTAACATAAGTATGGCAAACTTACTTCATTTGCATGTCCTATTTGCCCATTGGCTTACAGGATTTTGTTCTAATTGGTTCCCATCTAAGTTTAAATGAAAAAGTCCACCAAAGTAAAAACCCTCAAAAAGAGAACAAGAAGCGGGATGTGACTCCACGAAAAGCAGTTATGTACAGCTTGTGACTTACTGTGAAAATAAATTATTCTTTTCAATACACTGGTTAATTTAGACAACAGGATTCATTTCTTATAGTTTTGGAGACCGGAAAGTCAAAAATCAAGGTGATAGCAAATTCATTTCCTCAGTGAGCACTCTCTCCCTGGGTTACAGATGGCCACCTTCTCATCATTTGCTCACATGGAAAAATGAGAACTCTGGTATCTTTTCCTCTTCTTATATGAGAGCACAAATCTCATCCCGAATGCCCATCCACCATGAGCTCATCTAAACTTAATTGTCTTCTAAGGCGACATCTGAAAATCCCATCACCTTGAGACTCAGGCTTTCAACACACGAATTTGATAGGTAGTTGTGAGGGAAGCAGGGTTACTAGTCGATCCATAGCACCTTGCTTCAGATCTTAGAGGGAAGACATTCATTCTTTCACCATTGAGTATGAGGGGAGAGCCCCCTCAAAAACAGGAATTATCTCCTAGAGAGTGGGTCCCTTGTAGTCCAGGCTTCCTCCACTAGGTGTTTTAGAAACCCATCAGCATCAGTGTACCAGATAGCACTGTCGTTTGACTTCAGTACAGTTTTTGGATGAGATTCTTTCAACATGTTTGCCCACTTCATGATGGGTGATCCACGAGCAAATCTGCCCACACCACACTGAGGGCTCATATTTTTAAACCAAAAAGCGGCATTGACCTCTGTGCCCCACACTTTCTATTCACCAGATCTTGCCCTGAGAAACTTTCTTTCTGTTTCCAGGGATGAAAAAAGTCCTCAAAGGGAAATGTTTTGCCAATGTGGAAAAGAAACAAAAAACAGCAGAAGCACTAAAAAGCATCAAAATCAATGAGTTCAAAAACTTTTCTGAGCATGGAAATAGTGTCTTGATAGGTGTATTACATCAAATGGAAAGAAGTTTGAAGGTTACTGAAGTTTAAACGTAGAGGAATAAGTACACCATTTCTTATAAATTAATTTTGGTTTGGATCCGGGCTTGGTGGCTCAGCCTGTAATCCCATGCCTTGGGAGGCTGAGGTGAGTGGCTTGCCTGAGCCCGCGGGTTCGAGACCCGCCTGGGCAACTTGGCGAGACTTCATCTCTACAATAAATCAAAAAATTAGCCGGGCGTGGTAGCGCGCGCCTGTAGTTCCGGCTCCTTGGAAGACTGAGGCAGAAGGATTGCTGGAGCCCAGGAGGTCGAGGCTGTGGTGGCCAGGAACATGCCGCTGCACTCCAGTCTGGGCGACAGAGTGAGACTCTAACTCAAAAAAAAAAAAAAATTTGGCTTGGGAGGGTTCCCCCTTTAGAGACTCGCACCCGCAAAACTGTATATACTCCTAGTCAGTGTAAAGATATTTCCTCTTATTGTCTGCTCGTTGAAAGTTTTTGTTTGTTTTTTATCATGAAAGAAAGCATTTTTATAAATTCTTCTAACTAAATTTTGCAACTTGCTTCTTTTCCTTTTAAAGGGTTTTAGCCAAGACTATAAACATAAATATGTAAGATACATAAGGGCAGTAATGTGTACTGATGTATACTAAGAACCTAGTAGATATTTAACATAAATATTTATTAAATGGATGAATGAATTATGCAACTCCAGTGTTTCCCAATGAAGATGAATTATAGAAGCTAGAAGAGACCTGAGGCAAATGTTGGACTAACTAATCCTCTGCCTCTGAATTGAAGAAATATGAACTAAAGCAATAGGGCCTGCCTGGTTTAGTTACAGGCTTAATTGCACAAAGCAGAGGCAGGTTAATTACATGGAATCAAGCGCCAGAGAAGACTGCCCACTGTGCTTGAGAGAGGGGAGGAGGGAAAAAATACAGAAAGACACAACAATAGAGACAGAGACAGAATCAAAAAGAGGGACAGAGACAGAGACCCAGAAACTCATTTCTGACTCCCCAGTGACAGCATGGATATTTATCCTGCTTAAGAGAAGAGTAAAAACGTTGTGGACAAGAAAACAACATTCTCTTTTTGCAGTTCCTGTAAAAGGCAGAAGTGTTGGCAGAGGAGAGATGTGGAGGAAGAAAAGAATGATTACCTCTTCCTAAATGCAATGCCTTTGCTTTGTTTTGTTTGTTTTCTAGTCTGCTATAATAAAACTGTGTAACCTGCTGTTTTTGTTTCTATTTATTTGTCAAATACATTATTGCCATTTGAAGTTATTTTTTTCTTTATAATTTTAAGTAAATATTCTGTAAAGGACTTATGGTTCAATTTTGTGTTTCAAATCATATCCAAGCATTTGTCATTTGCTAAAGATATGACTGCATTTACTTGTTTGATGGAACAGAAAACTCTCTTTTAACTGCCATCTTAAATGATAGAACAGTGGTAATTATGATATAACCTAGGGAACAAATGATGTGGTCGTGTCTAAACCACAAAAAAAAAGACTCACTTCTATAGAGCCCAGTTGAAAAAGAGAAAATAACTCGAGGGTTGCTCACATATTGAAAATATTCTAAACTTTGCAAAATAAGTATCATGTATGACTTAGTCAGAGACACTCAAGAAGTACAAACCAAAAGGGAAATTTGACCAACAAATATATAGCTGGAGCAAGAGTTTAACAGTAGTGAAATATTTTTTTCTATTAATAATTTGTTGTGGCATTTTGGGGCTAATGAAACCCATATTAAAATAGGGTTAGCTAAGAATAACAGTTAGCATTGAATGGGAGGCACTGTTCTAAGAGTTTTGCGTGTACTAACATATCCAATCCTCACAAAGACACTTAAGAGGTCCACAAAATTCTGTACTATCAGGTGGTAAGCACCAGTATTGCCACACCAGTCAAAGAAATACTGAAACCCTTTTGTATTGGTTGGTGAAGAGAAACTCTTTAATTATTGAGATCACAAGTCACCAAATAACATCACCCAGCAGTGACCAGACAGGATTAATGGCATCTAGGAGTGATGCTGGCTTGTAGGAGGAAAACCCTTGTCGACTGTTGGGCCAGCTAAGGCCTCATGGAGGCTGTGGGGGCAGGAGAGCTTGCAGTACCCACTGGTGGCTCCTGGGAAGCTCACCATGAGCAGTGTCATCTGACCAGGTGGCAGGCCGGGTGGTGATCATAGCCACATTGTCAGCATGGACCAATGTTCGAGCAATATAGGATGCGCTGGCATCTGAATGAATGCTTGGCCATGACTTACAGGCAATGTGTCCAGCCACCCACTGGCTTCAACAAAATACCAGGCATCAAGCCATCTTCTGGCTGAAATAAAGCTCTAGACTCCAAGGACCTAACAATGATCAACTTAATGGAAATGTTAAAAAATGTGGATGCCATTTCTATGCCAAGTAATGACTCAGTGGAAGTCTCGTTTCACTAGTGACAGGTCAGTTAAACAAAAGATCGCAAGAGCTCAAAAGTAAGAGGTGATTTGTGAATTGATAAAATGGTTTTATAAGGAATTTGCTCTGTACCATATGACTTAGTAACCACTTTACTGTATGTTCCGTGTGTGTTTAGGAAACAAAAAGGAATCTATATGTTTTAGTGTATGTATTTATTTAAATAATAATTTAAGTTACCGCATTAGTAGCTGAGTGTTTTGAATATTACTTCAGGGACCTATTTTATTTTCTATTTTATAGATGAAGAAACTAGGCACAGAATAATTAAGCAGCTTGTCCAAGGTTATACATGAGTAAATATCAGAGCTGAGATTCAAATGCAGACCAGCTCTGGAGTTTATTGTTTTAACCACTATGTTTTACTGCCTGTCAAACTACCAACCTGATAAATGATTTTTCCACCACTTTTTATTTAACATAACTTTTTTAGTATCATTGCTGGATACTAAATTACCTTTTTTAAGAGAATCAGTACACATTTGAAGTTCTGTTTTATTGTAAAATTTGATAAGAAACTGCCTTTTGGTTCTTTCATTACTAAAATTGCTTTGGATTTTTTTTTTTATTGTCCCATATGCAACTTAGGAGAAAAGCAATAACAGATACAGAACACTTTCTTCAATTGATTGGAAAGATTATGCTTATTTAAGTGTAAGTTTTCCTAAGAGAAATGTGCTCCATCAATTTGCTTTTTCTTTTTAGATCCTAAATTTATATTATGCTATACCGATAATAACATAATTTGAGGATACCTAAGCCCCCAGAAAAAAACCCTTAACCCAAACAGGTTAGGTGCTCAATATTCCAGTTAATTTATTTTCTATGTCAACTGCTGTGGTTGGTATTTCTTCTATTTCTCTCTTTTGTCCTTTCTTGTTTTTCTGCCTTTTTGTTCTTTCATATCATTTCCTGCAAGGACAAAATTTAATTTGCTTTTATTGTACCAGAGTTGTGGGAGGTTCACGTGTCTTTGTTTTTGCCTTTACACCTATGAAAATTGCTAAGTTGTTCAAAACCACTTATTAAGCTCTATATCTCTAATGATCAGTGGCAAGAAAATGCTATAATTTGTTTTGGAAATGTGAGTGACAGGAGTCAGTACATTTTGTCCACTTTGACCATTATGCCATTCCTATAATACATATTTTACCACGTTTGTAATTTGAAATTTTAAATTGGTATGAATGTCACAGTCTTATGTATTATTATATTAAATGCTTTGTGCTTGCAAATGGAATGAACAATAAGATGCCCCAATGTGCCTGTCCCCCAAGCTTATGAAATAAAGTTTTGTGAAGACAAATTTAAATTTTTCTATAGCCACCAAAGTTAACTTCTATTTTGAATTTCGTGTTTATATTTCCCTATATTAAAAAAAAGTTACTGCATATGCACTTTACCATATATGTATATATGTGTTTGTGTATGTGTGTATATATATATACACTTTATATCATACTTTTTCATGGTTTAAACTTTGTGAAAATGATATAGCCATTCTGTCCTATAACCTGTTTATTTCACTCAATGTTATGTTTTTGAGATTACTATGTTGATATGTATACTTAATTTAAATAATTAAAATGTAGAATTGAATAGATTGCAACTAATGTGGTCATTTCCCCATAAGTGGACATTTAGGTTCTATTCAAATTCTTACGACTGCAAACAGAGCTGCTGTGAAGATCCTTGTGCATATATTTTTGTGAAAGAGTCTCCAGGGTTAAAACCTCAGAGTGAAATTACTGAGCCATAGATTTGACTTTACATAGACTTCAGTTTTACTGGATTGCTAAATCCTTCTCAAATTGACTGCAGCAATTTACACTCCCACGAGCAATTAGAGTTTCAAACTCCATTCACATCCCTGCTAACATGTGGTTTTGTCAGAGTTTTTCTTTTATGCCAGTCTGTTGAGTGTAAAGTATATCTCATTATGGGTTTTATTTTTACTTCCCTAGTTACTAATGAGGTTGGACATCTTTCCATTTGTTTATTGGCTGTTAAGGTTTCCTTCCTCTTATGCTTTACCTAATCATGTATACATTATATGGAGATATATATATACGTATATATATATTTGGTTGCCTTTTTCTTATGGATTAGTAGGAGTTATTCTGGTTTTTACTCTGGATACAAAGTCTTCATCAGTTACACATGTTACAAAAATCTCCAAATCACTGCTTGTTAATTTTATAATGTCTTCTTTTGCAAAGAAGAATAAAATTTTAAAATAGTCAATGTATCCAATTTTTTTTCTCATTATTTGGGTTTTCAGGTGTCTTGTTTAAAATATTCATTCTGTCCCATAATCATAATATTATCTTCAAAAATTTTTAGTTTTGCTTTACGCATTAAGACTTTAAACCACCAAAAACTTATTTGTGTGTATCACATGAGGTAGAATGATTTTTATATGTGGATAACAAATTATGGAAGAGACATTATCAATAGTTTATCCTTCCACCCTGTCAGGTATCACATTTCCATATCCTTGTGGATCTTTCTCTGGGTTCTTTATTGTATACCATTCGTATAGGTTTAGGTATCAATTTCTGGATCAAGATTTCACTTGCTTAATTAATTAATTATTATTGTTATAAAGATATGGGGTACAATTCAGGGTTAGGTATACAAACGTTGATCATGCAGGTACCCTTGTTGATGAGGTGTGCCCCTCCCTCCCCTAGCAGTTTCCCTCAACTGCCAATCTCACCCCCCTCTCCTGACAGTTTCCCATTACTGCCAAATGCTTTCTTATAGTATTATAATTGTTCAAGTTCCACCTATGAGTGAGAACATATGGTACTCTGTTCTTTGTTTCTTTGATAGATCAGTGAGTATTACAGACTCTCAATTCGTCCGAGTTGCTGCGAAGTCCATATGTTTGTCCTTCTTTATGGCTGCGTAATATTCCATTGTGTATATGTACCACATTTTTTAATCCAGTACAGCTTCAGTGGGCAGCACGGTTGGTTCCATGTTTTTTCTATTGTGAATAGAGTCACAACAAACATACACGTGCAGGTATCTTTTTTGCAGAATGATTTGAGTTCCTCTGGGTATATTCCCAATAGGGGAATAGTTGGGTCATATGGAAGGTCAATTTCTAGTTCTTTCAGAAATTTCCACACTGTCTTCCAAAGAGGTTGCACCAGTTACATTCTCACCAGCATTGTAGAAGCGTTCCTTTTTCTCTGTCTCCTCACCAGCATCTGTAGTTGTTTGTTTTATTAATAATGATCATTCTTACTGGGGTTAGTTGGTATCTCAATGTGGCTTTGATTTGCATTTCTCTGATGATGAGTGAGGCTGAGCACTTTTTCATGTGTCTGTTGGCTGCCCGTATATCTTCTTTTGAGAAGTGTCTGTCATGTCTTTTGCCCACTTTTTAATGAGGCTGTCTGTTTTTATACTTTTGGCACATTTGAGTTCCTTGTAGATCTTAGATGTTAGGCCTTTGTCAGATAAACAGTTGGCAAATATATTTTCCCATTCTGTGGGCTGTCTCCCTGCTCTCTTGATGGTTTCTTTTGCTTTGCAGAAGTTCATTAGTTCGATGAGGTCCCACTTGTCTAACTCATTTCTTAAGGTATGGGCCTTTAGGGTTCTGATCAAGAACTGATTGTCAGTTCCAATTTCCATAAGGGTGTCTCCTGCATTTTCTAAGATTCTTATAGTTTGAGGGCTTATGTTTAGGTCTTTAATCCATTTAGAGTTAATTTTTATGTATGGTGATAGGTAGAGGTCCTGTTTCAATCTTCTACACGTGATCAGCCAGTTTTCCCAGCACCAACAACAGTGGTTGTTGTTGGAGGTTTTGTCAAAGATGAGTTGGTTAAGAAATTGAGGCTTGGCTTCCAGAATCTCTATCCTGTTTCATTGGTCTATATGCCTGTTCTTGTACCAATACCAGGCTGTTTTGATTACTGTAGCCTTATAGTAAAGTTTGAAGTCTGGAAGTGTGATACCTCCTGCTTGGTTTCTTTTGCTAAGGATTGTTTTGGCTATTTGTGGTCGTTTATGTTTCCATATGAATTTCTGTATTATCATTTCCAGGTCTGAGAAGAATGATGTAGGTAACTTAATGGAGATTGCCTTGAATCTGTAGATTGCCTTTGGTAGGATGGACATTTTACCAATGTTGATTCATCCTATCCATGAGCATGGAATTTTTTTATTTGTTTGCATCTTCTTGGATTTCTTTGAGCAGTGTTTTGTAGTTCTCATTACAAAGGTCTTTCACTTCTCTAGTTAGGAAGATGTCGAGGCATTTCATTTTTTTGTGGCTATTGTGAATGGAATTGTGCTTTTTATTTGGGTCTCTGCCTGCTTGTTGTTAGTGTATAGGAATGCAACTGTCTTTTGCACATTGATTTTGTACCCTGAGACTTTGTCAAAGTCCTTTATCAGTGCAAGCAGGTTTTTGACAGATTCTCTTGGATTTTCAAGGTATAGGATCAAATCATCAGCAAAGGATAACTTGTCTTCCTCTTTTCTTGTTTGGATACAACTGATTTCCTTCTCTTGTCCAACTGCCCTAGCTAGGATTTCCATCACAATGTTGAACAAGAGGGGTGAGAGTGGGCATCTTGTCTTGTTCCAGTTTCCATTTAGCAATATGTTAGCTATGGGTTTATCGTAAATGGCACTTACTATTTTGAGGTATGTTCCTTCCATACCTAGGTCTTTGAGGGTTTTTATTAAGAATGGATGCTGAATTTTATCAAAAGCTTTTTCTGCATCTAATGATATAATCATATGGTTCTTGTTTTTACATCTGTTGACGTTTTTAATTACATTTATGGTCTTGCGACTGTTGAACCAGTCCTGCATCCTGGGATGAAACATACTTGGTCATGGCGGGTGATACTGAGATGTGTTTTTGGATGCAATTTGCTAGAATCTTGTTGAGGATTTTCACATCTATGTTAATAAGGGATATTTCATTTGTTTCCAGGAATCTTTTAATTTTTGCTTTGATTTCAGTGTTGACCCAGTCGTTGTTCAGCATCATTCTGTTTAGTGTCCATGTCTTTGTGGGCTTTGGGGAAATATTGTTGATGTTGATATATACTTATATTCCACTGTGGTCTGAGAATGTGTATAGCAAGATTTCAACCTTATGGAATTGTTTTATGCTTGGTTTATGGCCAAGGATGTGATCGATCTTGGAGCATGTTCTATGAAGTGATGAGTAGAATGTATGTTCTGTGGTTCTTGGGTGGAATTATCTGTAGGTATTTATTAAGTCCATTTGGTCAACTGTCATGTTTAGGTTCTGGGTCTCCTTGTTGATTTTTTGCCTCGATGATCTATCTAGGGTTATTAGTGGGGTATTCAAGTCCCCTGCTATAAAAGTGTTAGAGTCAATATGTTTTTTTAGTTTACTTAGTAGTTGCTTTATAAATGTTGGTGCTCCTGTGTTGGGTGCATATATGATTAGGATGGATATTCATTGTTGATATATTGAAACTTTTCATTATGTAGTGTCCTTTTGCATCTTTTAAAATTTTTGATAGCTTAAAGTTTGTTTTGTTTGGTATTAAGATCATGACTCCTGCCTTCTTTTGTGA
>CAUYQG010260030.1:0-10590 GCA_963574415.1 Tarsius wallacei | reverse complement strand
TCCCCCTCTCCTGATCTAAGTTTTTTCGCCTGCTAAATGATAGGTAGAGGTTCCTTCCAGCTCTAAAATCCATCAGGCTTAAGGGAATGCAGATGTTTTGGAAGGAGAAGAATATAAAGAAGTTAGAAAGGGAAAAGAATGAACAATTCCAGGACAGTACAGAAGGGGAAAACAGGGTGGGGGGGAGAGGAAAGAGATGTGTGCTTCATTGTGGTGTAGTGGGAGTGGCCCCAAGTAGAGACTTGGAGGTCGAGATCCTGTTCCCGATTCTATCACTGATGAGCTGGATGACCTTAGGTGGGCCACTTTCCCCCCTTGTACATCACTCAAGTGGGAGGAATGAGTTAGTTATCTGTCACCTAGGCTGCTTTCTGTTGGGAAAACTGGCTATACACATTGAGGGAACAGTTAGGGAATAGAATCAGTGCTCAGTAGTATGATATGGATGATAGGTGCATTTAGAGAAGGGGAGGGTGATGGTGGGTTGTAGGCTAAGACCTTACCTAAAGGACAAGGAAGCAGAATAAAAGAGCAGAGGCTCCCAAATTAGACAGAACTGGATACAGTATTGGTTCTGTCCCTACCTGGCTATGTGACCCTGGGCAAGTCCTTTGCTCCACCCAAACTTCAGTTTCCTCACCCCCCCAAAATAGAGGAATTGAACTAGTTGATCTTCAAGGTAACTTTCATCTCTCTGAATATGTGAGAAAACAGAACACAACAAAAGTAAGCCAAAGGATGCCAAGTAAGCCAAAGGGGAGAATTGTGCATTCAAGGAAGAAGCCAACTGGTGTGGGTCAGACACTTATGCCAGGAGTAAGGAAGAATGGCATCCAGAGCAACAGTGGGCTGGGGAGGGGGATGCTGAGGAGAGGACAAAGAAAGGGAAGGAAAAGGCAAGGCAAGGTCATCTCAAAGGAGTGATTGGAAAGGACGTCAATACATGTTCGGTGAGAGAGGGCTTAGTTGGAGAACACCTTGGTGAGGAGCCACCGTCTGGCATAAAGGTTTTACTTGGGTCTTGGAATCAGAGGTTGATGGTGGTTGTATGCGCTACAGCATACTCACCAAAAGATGAACTCCAAGTGGATAGTGGGGAGCTATAGCACTTTCAAATTGGCAGGCCTTCTTCCACAGGGAAGAGTGAGGTCTTCGGATTTTAGATATCACTTGGATTTTAGATATCACTGATCCTTGCCCAAAGCCAGAGGTAGAACCTGAACAGGTATGAAAACTGAGGCCCTAAGAGGGGATTCAGTCTGCCTGGGGTCACATAACAATTTCATGGCAGGGCCAGGAGCAAAGTTGGTCTCTCTCCTGATTCAGAACCCAGTACTCTCATGTGAGCCCTGCCCCATCCATTGGATACTCTTAAACAAGATCCTAATTGGAATGTTGACATTTTAGGAGGAAAATATGGGGTGAAGAAAAACCAATTTTAAGTAACTAAGGGTCTTGGGGGGCCGAACTGTGCTGGTTGGTGTCTGATGGGCCCTTTAGCAACAGGAACCCATGCTTGGGGCATGGGTAGTGAGGTCTGGGTAAGGGAGAAGAATGTGGGTTTTAGAGACAACTGGATCCTCAAATCCCAGCTCCAGCTGTGTGACCTTGGGTTGGCCACCACCTCCCTGAGGTTCTGCTTCCTCATCTGTCATCTGCAAATTTTTTTTTTACATAGGGTTGTTGTGAACAATAAATGAAATAATGTATGAAAAGTGCTTGGCACAGTGCCTGGTACATAATAAACTCTCAATAAGTAGTAGCTATTATTATTGTTATTACTCTTACCATTACTGATGACAAATGTGACAATTTGTGATCTTTCTTGCCAATCTCCCACTTTACTTTCCCTCACTCGCTTCGGAGTCCTGCCACCTGTTCAGCTGTTGAGACTTGGGTCTCCAAGACCACCTTCTTCAACTCCATTGTGGAACCAGCTTTCCCAGATGGCCTCTCCAGAGAGTCCCATCTCCTCCCAGCCTGCCTGCCAACATGGGGCCCCAGCAGCAGGTGAAGGGAGAGAGACAGACAGGTGGCAGGGGCCAACAAAATGAGGCCATGAGTTGCTGCCTGGTCACCAGTTCTCTGGCAAGGTCACCTTTTGCTTCTAATTTCCTTCTTTGGGGAGAGGAAGGTTGAAATGCAGCCCAGAGGGAACATTTAGATGAAAGCAAGGGCTTTGCCCTTATAGTTTGTGAGAGACTCTCTCTCCAGCATTTATTTTCCAGACCAAGAGACAGTCCAGCTAAGCAGAATGTCATCATCTTGTGTAGGAGCAGAGCTCTTAGATCCATGCCACACTGTGGTGGGCCTCCTCCAGCCCCTAGGTTGAAGCCCAGGAGCCCTCAATCCTGGGGCGGGAAGACCAGGTTTCTTCAGGTGAGAGGACTCTTGGGTGTGGTCCTGCAGAGGGAGCTGATTGCTTGTCCTGGGAAATCCAGAGAGTGTCCCAAACTGCTCCTTAGTCTCTCATCCCTGGAGGAAAGGTAGGAACACCAGAGAACTTGGTGGCACTGGGCCAGGGAGAACTGAAATCACATTCCAGCGTGCAGGTCCTAGAGATGAAACAGCCCGGCCCAGTTCTGGGTTGAGAGGTGAAGGAGAAAATGGGTGGGAAGAGCAGACGGGCAGGGCCTGCTGAACCTAGAGGTGGGGCAGGCAATTGTCTATCTGGCAAGATTTCAGGGGCCCCAAAGCAGACTCCACCCCAAACATCTCCCCCAGCACAAGTAACTAAACAATGGCGTGTTTCTTGAGCACATGCTGGGTGTTCCGCATTGTGCTTAGTCTCTGTAGCAAATTGTCAAGTTCAGGCATTACCCCCCAGACTCCCTTCCTCTTTAAAGCTTTGATCAGGTCAGGGCTGGGAAAGTGGGGTCATTCAGCACAGCAGCCAGAGAGGGAGAGAGCATGGCAAGAGGTCGGTGGCTGGTGAAGGAAGGCCTGAGGGTGACAGGATGGGTGGTGAGGGGGACAAGGGTGGGGCAGGAGATGTTCTTAAAGCAGGGTGGAGGTGCACAGAAGACCAAACGTGGCTAAGGGCCAAGCCCTAAGGGAGAGACAGCAGTTGAGAGAGAAGAAAGGGGCAGGCCTAAGGCACACTGACATTTTGTGTGTGTGTGAAGAGGGCTCTACCAAGTAACTTGAATGAGTCCTTCAAGTACAGCAGAGTGTTGGGGTAATCCCTGATATCTATCAAGGGCCTTGCCATGTAGAAATGTAGAAATCTTTCTCTCTCTCTCTCTCTCTCTCTCTCTCTCTCTCTCTGTCTCTCTCTCTCTCTCTCTTTGTGTGTGTGTGTGTGTGTGCGTGCGTGCGTGCTATGTGCAAAAGGGGAGTGGCTGAGTGGCTTGCCAGCGTTGCCTCCCTCCCCTCTGAACACACCCCCTGCCATACTCCAGCATGCACATAGCACATAGCATACACGGTCACACGGTCTCTGATTTTCATAACGGCCCTGCCAAGGTGGGTAGGGTAAGAATAATAACCCCTACTTGACAGATGAAGAAATTGAGACACAGAGAAATAATTTGCCCAAGGATACACAGACTGTTTTAATGGCAGAGATGAGACCAGAATGTTGGTCTCCCAACTCCTAAGGTGGTGAAGACCAAAAGTGGCCGAATGAGTATCCAGAGTAGGTAACCACCTCCATAGTGTTATTTAAAGAATTCTGGGAAGGATCCCAGCCCCATAAATATGTCTCTCCCTGCTTACTAATACCTGAAGTTTCACTCTTGAAGATTCACTCTTTTGGATTGCAACCGTGGCCCCTGTTAAAACGTGAAAAGGTGCTGCTGAAGGAAAGAGTAGGGAAGACAAGGGAGACATCTCAGCACCTCAGACCAATGTTCGGAAGTGTCCCCAGGAGAGAGCCTGGGCGCTGGAGTGGGGTGGAGTATGGCAGGGGGTGTGTTCAGAGGGGAGGGAGGCAAAGCTGGCAAGCCACTCAGCCACTCCCCTTTTGCATCAGGAGGGGAGGAGTTGTGTCAGAGTGTGTATGTGGGCAACACTGGTAAGGGGAGCAAGTTGGCCCAGAAGCAGGCCTGGCTCTAATGGGTGACTGCACTTGGGCCCCCAACGCCCAGTCCTTGGACTGCCATATAACCTTGGCAGAGGGAGGGAAGGGGAGGGCAGCAGAGGCAGTGGCTGGACAAGGAAGCAGGTTGGCCTAAGAAGCTGGAATCGGGTAGGGGCGGGGTAGGGGTGGGGGTAGCTATTCAGGGAGCTGGCCTGGAACCAAAGGCCAGTCCCAAGGGGGTGAGCAGAGGCTTGAGAGCTCTGGGCCCCATTCCAGCTCCTGACCTTGAGTCACCATGCAACTCGGCACTTTTTCTACTTCGGCGCAGACACCCATCAGGTCTCTGTTATCTTGGTTTCCCGTTTTACAGAAAAACGATGTAAAAGTTACTCCCCTAGCTCCTCCTCCTGACCCATCCTGCCCTTCCTACAGCTCTCTTCCTCCCCCTGCCCAGCCCTATCCAGCATCCTACAAGCCTCCTGGGCCTCATGGAAGCTCTTGTTTGCTGCCTTTGGTCCCAGATCTGTACCTCCCCCAGCGCAGGCTGCCCTGTACCTGATGTGCAGACACGTCCTGGCCCTGAGGGCAAGGGCCTGAAGGTCTCACCCCACCCTTGACCTAGGTCTCTTGACTCAGAAGTACAGCTGTAAATAGCTTTGTATGAGGCAATCAAGGCTGATACTATTAGAACTGAGCGGCAACCTTAGAAGTCACTTTTGCCATCCATCCATTCATTCATTCATTCATTCATTCAATTATTCCATTTGTTGTAGGCACTTGGTATATAGCTCCTGGCTTCATGGAGCTCCCAGCCTAAATAGGGGTATCATTTATCAAATAAGCACCCACATAAATATAAATTTACAGCCCCAACCCTCTCATATTACCTTTAGGGGAAACAGGGGCCCAAAGTGGTTATGGAACTTATTAAGGTTGTTCCAGTAGTCAGGGGCAAAACCAGGCCTGAACCTAGCTTTCCTGACTACTGTTCCAGTGTTCGTTCTACCATGTTCTGGAAGGAATACAGCACAAGTGTATAGAGCCAGACTTACCTAGAGTCAGAGTCAAATGTGACCTACTTGGCAAGATTTGAAGATCATTAACAAGCAATTTTCCCCTACGGCTGCCCTCCCCTAAGCTTGTCCTTCCCCCAACCTATGACTAAAATTATAGCATTGACTGAAATCTTTGGATTAAAACCCCTGTGATCTGACTGAGAAAACCTTGTTAAGCCATCACCTGCCATTTACACAAACAGATTTCTTTGATTTATCCTTTAGCGCTGGCCCAAAGGCCAGGTACGTTTGACTTGAGGGGAGGAGACTAGGAGTCTCCCTTAAGGAAGGCATAGCTAGGGAGAGTAGTCCCTTTCCTGCTCCCCGAAGCTGTGGGCCCCATGAAACTCCAGGCAGTAGGAGGGCACAGGTTGCCAGAGGGGACAGACTGGAGGAAAGTACCCGAAAAGGAAGCAGGAAAGTTCTGAAGACATACTCCTACTTCACAGTTTAGCCTGGGGGCCAGCCCTGCACAGACACTATGATTGGTGACATTTTGTTTCCAAATACATGTTTACATTTGTCTTTCCTTATAATGGATTATACTGGTCTTTTGTCCCTTTCCCAGCCTGATATCTGGGTAGTTTGTACTAAATTGTGATTACTGAGTGGTCTTCCCTGAGAATGGTCAAACAGCTGCCCTTAAACCATCTGCTAGTCCCTGAATTGAAATGCAGATCCATCCCATCCCGACATTCTAGGGGGGCTCACTCTTCCAGGGTTTTAATTGCCTTGGGAATCCTTTAGTCAATGGAAAGAACCAGCCCCTACCCAAGAACTTCCCCATGCTGATCCTGATAAGAACCCTTTTGGATTTCCCTGCAGCTATGATGGAGTTCAGTGAGAAGGGACACTGGTGCAAGTCCCAGTTGCTGCCTAGAATGCAGCTGTCCTTGGAACCCTTCTCAAAACAAAGTGCAATACCCAGGTAGAGACAGCTAAGCACTTTAGAATCACAGACCAGGGATTTTCATCTAAACTCTGCCACTCACTAGCTGTGCAATCCCAGGCAAGTTATTTAACTTCTCTGAGCTTCAGTTTCCTCACAGAACAGGCCTAACTTCTAAGACTGTTAACAAGATTCAAATGGCTAATGTATCTGATGTTCTCAGCACAGTATCAACTAAGCAATCAGTACATAAGATGATATTATTTGGACCAGATGAGACTTTAAGATCTCCCAGTGGTGGGTCAAGATCTAACAGCTTGGCTGGGTGCAGTGGCTCAAGCCTGTAAGGCCAACACTTTGGGAGGCTGAGGCAAGAGGATCACTTGAGCCTAGGTGTTTGAGACCAGCCTAGGCAACATAGCAAGACCTCATCTATACATAAAATCAAAATTAGCCGGGCATGGTAACATGTGCCTTCAGTCCCAGCTACTCAGGAAACTGAGGCAAAAGGATCGCCTGAACCCAGGAGGTCAGGGCTGCAGTGAGCTGTGATTGTGCCACTGCACTCCAGCATGGCTGACAGAGTAAGACACTGACTCAAAAAAAAAAAGTCTTAACAGCTGTCCACCCCTGCCCTCTTGTTAAATTGAGATTTTCATGTCAGGTTTGCTTAAAGCAAGGCCCACCTGCAGGGCATTCCCTGCACTGATGATTCATGGGTGGGAGGCATTCCACCCACCTATTTTAAGCTGTTCTACATTTTCTTTCCCCTGACATGGATGTGTTTACACAGGGGAGGACGGTCCCAGTCAAAACAAGATGAAAATACATGCTGGCTGGAAGCCCCAGGCTAACTGGTTTCAGGTCCTCTCCCAGCTGTCAACGCCTCACACAACAGGGCCACGGGGGTGGGGGGGATGCCAAGCCCTACTCCCCTGCCTCCCTCTATCGGCCCAGCTCTGCCTGGTGTCAGGCAGTTGGCCATCAGGTCAAGCTATATGGAGCTCCAGGGCTGAGATTTTTCCAGACTTTTTCAAGGGTAAGAAGGAGGAGCGATGAGGGGCAAGGGCTACCCTCGTCAACTCTAGTGTAAGTATTGTGTCTGCTGCCAGGGCTGCCTGATGCACAGGTAGAGAGGACCACTGCCAACAGAGAGTGGCAGAAAATGGCCAAAGAATGCTTCCTCAGTGACCTGCCCTTCTGCCTGGAATTTCTTCCACTAGACTCATTCCTTTGGGTTAACAGGCAGCTCCTGGTTAAAAATATATATATATCGCCCCAGGGAAGGAGAATCCCATCAATCCCTATCAGCCACAGACTCTTCCTGGGGGTCCATTTCTCAGCTATGTCACCTTATGAATGAGGTAATAGAGCTAAAGGATGATGTGTCCAGGGAGAATGTTTTGATGAGCAAGCAAACAAGGTTTCCCAAACAGGGAGCACTAAAGATATACGTCCCCGATATGCCCAAGGCAAACTTGCTGTTTCCCATGGCATCTTCATAACATCTTGTTTTTATTTACCTTAGAGCTACCACTCAGAGGTAGCTTGGTTTCTTGCCAGAGAGTCTTGAATACTTTGGGTACATTTGTCTCCTAAAATCCCAAGGCCACCAGGCAACCAGGGCCCATTGTAATGTCCCACTTTAGGTAGCACCCCACCAAGTTTATACTTAGCCAGCCCAGGTCACTACTCCCAGAAGCCCTCCACTATTCTAACATAACTGAGCCAGATCATTACATTTCTCCTGTGAGAAAACTACTTCCCCTTCTGAGAAAGACTTTTCATTTTAACAGGACACCTTAAGACTTCAAACCCAAGGCTGATATTCATGGTGAGAATTTCCTTTATCTTGGCGATGTCGGGATATTTTTAGTCGGGATGCCTTTTTGTTTCCCCTCCCCATCATTCCAGCTACATGGCTGTCACCCACTCAGAGAACCAGGCCTGCTAGTCCTAAATCCTTCTTTGATATTGGTGCCAGCTGAGACTTGGCTCCCTGCTCCTGGGCTTTATCACCCTCTACTGCTCCCTGTGGGTGACCTATTCCCAACTGATCTAGCCCCTTTAGCTAAAGATGGAAAGTGACCAAAGTCTCAGCATTAGTTGAGAACCAGGGACATATACACTGGTAAATTATCCCTTTTATTTAAGAGGTTGGACCTTGCTTCCAGGTCACTAGTGGCCACTTAGTCAATTAAACTGTGTTTGGGTTTCCCAAGTATGTTTGATTTTCACAGGTCTTTTGTGTTTCTAACTGCAGAGTTTCTCTCAGACAATGTCCCTAAATTAAAGTGTCAACAGAAGATTAATTCATGAATTTGCCTGTAGTTCTCCACCAGGGCCATTAGCAAAGTCCTAACAT
Source organism: Tarsius wallacei (assembly GCA_963574415.1). Taxonomy (NCBI): domain Eukaryota; kingdom Metazoa; phylum Chordata; class Mammalia; order Primates; family Tarsiidae; genus Tarsius; species Tarsius wallacei. The sequence goes on along the minus strand of CAUYQG010260030.1, from coordinate 2,260 downwards.
TTTGCTAACCCTTTTATTTACTTATTAAGTATGCATTTACCACATTTGTACTGTGTGTCAGCCACTGGTCCAAGCCCTGGGTGTACAGTGGTAAATAAGATAAGACCCTGCCCTCACAAGGCTTATATTCTAGCCTAGGATGCCAATCAAGGCTCACTTGAGACCTTGCACTATCCACTTTCACTTATGGTCCTGTCTGGCTGTGCCTTCAGTCCTGCTGTAAAAAGTAGAAGTCTTGCTGGTTACTGATTGCTTGTACCATTATAGAGGTTCTCAGGGTCAAAATGTTGTGAAAGCTAGAAGTCCCATGTACAGGGAAAGATTCAGGAGAATAATTCAAATATGGATTCTGTTTTAATACCAACCCCTCAAACTACTCCCTCCTCATAAGCAGTATAGACAACTTGTGAAACCATGGGAACAAAAGTTAGTACTGCACAGAAGGTTAGAAACACTTGAGTTTGAAACTGGGTTGAAAGGGCTGCTCACTTGGGGAGCCATTCTGCCAACGTTGTTTGGAGATCACCCTTACTCATCATAGACTATTATTTTACTCTCCAAAGAACTCAACTATGCTGCCTACAAGGCATCCATAAAGTCTACAAACATAGACAAATATTTACAGTGTCATTAAGAACATCTTCAATCTATTAAAAAATGATATATTGTTGGTTCCAGACTCTGGGGTGTTCATAGACATATATACCTTGTGTGACATCATTCCCATTTCAGGGGTGAGGACCTAGCAGCATAGGGCATTTAGAGGCCTTCTATGTAGTCCCCCAGCTGGCTGGTGGCCAAGGTAGAAATAGAACTCTGGCCTCCTGACATATTTTCTTCCCACTTGACCAAGTTCATTTAGAATGGGGGCTAGAGTGACCTCAAAGTATACCTCCCTTCACATATGCATCAGGGGAGTGCCTCTCAATTCTTCTTATCATTACCATCTGTCTGAGGGCTCAGTACCAGCTCCCCTGGGCCAAGTCCATCATTGCAGCAGCCTATTGTTGGGGAAAAAAATTGCCCAGTGACATGACAGATGCCTTTTGGGTTATCTTCCAACCATGCTCAGTCTCTGGTTCCCCAAGATGTTCAGGGAGTATCTGTGAAACTCTTCTTCTCAACTGCTGAGCTAGTAACTGTCTATACTTGGCTGTTCCTCAGTTTCCATATTTACTTTAGCTCTTCTGCAACTCTGTCAACAAACTCCATGGTATTATTAGTTTTAGCAAATAACAGGATGTCAGAACTGTTGACCAGGATTCGTTAGTTTGTTGTTAGAGCTCTATCCTAGGACATAGGGGCTAGTGTTCTTACTTTTTAAGGTGTATGAGCTTTGGCAAGAAGCATTCCCTGGTCAGACCCACTGCATTCTGCTATCTATAGGTCTTTAAGGCCACTCGTACCCACAAAGGTTCCACCGACCAAGACCTGGGCACTTCTGTCTTTGATGGTACAAAGATGTCTATAAGTAGATTTTTTTTTAAATCAATGCCAATAGTTTGAATTTTCCATTTTTGTTCATTATCCTTACAGTCTTATTGTGGCCTTTAAAATAAGTCTGTACTTAGTAAGGTGGCTTTGGTGCTTGACATTCATACTGTTGGCAAGGACTGGGAGATGGTATTTTAGGTTGGCACTAAGAATTTCCAGATTTTTAACCCAAAATATCTTTCTCTTTCAACCCCACCTCCAACACTGACTATTTCAAGGAGCAAGAAAGGAGGTTAAAAGGGTCACTCTGTTGCTGGCAGGCAACCAGGAAGTCCAGGCCTTGGGGGGAAGCATATAGCCTTCATTTATTTAAGCCCCAAACCTAGCAGGCAGTGTAAATTCAACATTAAAATAAAATACCAAAACACAGACCAGATGTGTACCACAGAAAACAGCGAATTCCCCTCCTGCTCCCCCTTGGGAGAGGAGAGTCAGTGAGCAGTGGAGACAGCCTCACTGCCAGGGAGGGATTCCCAAGCTATGGGATGGGATGATGGGATGGTAGGGTGGGTGAGCTCCAAGCTTGGATCAGGGTGGGGATGGGCATGTTTGCAGAAATCCTGGCAAGTCTTTGTAGTCAGCCCCAGCAGGTTCTTAAGGGGAAAACGAGTCACACCCCTCTGGCTAACCTGGGAATCAACCCATGTTTGACCAGGCGGTGACAGCCACAAGGGCTGGAGGAGGGAGTAGTTTGAGGGGTTGGTATTAAAACAGAATCCATATTTGAATTATTCTCCTGAATCTTTCCCTGTACATGGGACTTCTA
>CAUYQG010260028.1:0-36452 GCA_963574415.1 Tarsius wallacei | reverse complement strand
AAAGAGGGATAACTTGACTTCCTCTTTTCCACCCATGTTTCTATTTTCCTAACTCTTCGCTGAGTGCCATCCTTCTCTAAGCTCAATTTGATCCCAGTTCCTATGATGAACTAATTATGACTGAGATGTTCTTACCACCTGAGTCCTTCCATCTCTGGTCTAGGGAAGTTCAACACTAACCACAGTCCTTAACTCAGTGGCATGTGAGTCTGGAAGCTGATTGTTCTCAGACTCCTCTGCTGTGGATATGATTCAAATTTAAGGAACAACACAAGTAATCCTTGCTGAGGGAGAGAGAGAGACAGAGAAAAAGAAGGAGAGAGAGGTGACTTTTAATAAGTTTAAGCATATAATCCACTCTTCCTAGTTTTACCCCAAAACCCCAGGCCTGCCGTGACAGATGCCAGGACACTCTGCCCCCCAAAATGGACTGTTTGGCATTGTTCGGGACTCAGAGTATTATAGATCTGCATAGGGAGCTTTTGAGATCCTGGCCACCACTCTTATCAGATATGACAGGAAGCCATGGTCCCTCACCCACTACATGGTCAGCAGTGTGGGCAGGAGGATGTCCATGAAAATGTATCAGCAAGCTATCTTCTAAACCTTGTCCTGATTCTGCTTCATGGGGAACAGATCCCTTCCACCCAATCTGTTTACACACATTCAAATGTTATAAAGGTCCTTTGTGAAGAAAGAGAAGCACGGAAGTTGGTGGTAAAAATAGATGAAGCCTACCTATTTCTCAAACAAGGAGGCAAACACATAGCTTCAATATTCTCTGAAATAAATAAAGATAACTAGAGGCCCTTGAAAAGCATTTTGCATTCTTCTTCTTTCTTCAATTAAGGATAAGTTTATGAGACCAATCTGGTAATAGACTGTTCTCTTGAATTAGTCTTTATCTAAATGTAAAAAAGTATAATTACCAACAAAGCTGAAGGTCCCATTTATTCTTTTTAAATTACTTTTTAATTATACAATGAAACATGAATATATTATTTATGTAAAAAGTAAAACATTATAGATAAGACTAAAATAACATTTGATCATCTCTATCCTATTTACATGTGAAACTGTAAACTTATTTTTTGAGGTTAAGTATCTCACATCTTTTCACAATTACTGTACAGTATTATCCATTTTGTACGTCACATAAAGTATTTCTCAAGGACCCCTGGAGGGTTAAATGTCCTTCACAATTATTTTAAGTTTGCCATAGGTAACCTAATTTTGTTTGTTTTGTGATTCTTCCTGGTAATTTTCTTGTGCATCTCTGTGAAAAATGTGAGAAAGATAGAGGGAGAGGAGGTAATAGCTGACAGCTAAATGTTGTGTTTGGCTTCCTCTACAGAAGTCAAGGAATTCATGGAGGTAGTGCCTTTGCTAATAAAAGTATAAAGGGCATTCTTTTAGTTGAAAACAATCTCAACTTGACCAGCATATTATTTCCAGGGCTGTTTAAAATAACAGAAATCTAATCTGTTGTCTAGAGGCTACAAGTCAAAAATCAAGGTGTTAGTAGAACTATTTTATCTCTGGAACCCTTAAGGGAATCCTTCCTAGTCTCTTCCTAGATTCGGGTGTTTGCCAGCCATCTTTGGTGTTCCTTAGCTTATAGATGCATCACTTTAATCCTGTCTTCACATGACGTTCTCTCTATGTCTCTTCATGTCATCTTCCCTCTGGTCATGAATGTGTTTACTTCTAAATTTCCTCTTTTTACAAAAAACATTGGTCATATTGAATTCAGACCTATTCAAATGACCTCATCTTAATTTAATTACACTTACAAAAATGCTATTTTCAAATAAGGTACTTGGAGTTAGGATTTTAATATATCTTCCTAGGGATACACAATGCAAGATATAACTACAAGAAAAACAAAAACAGATAATTCATTAGGCTACCAAAACTGAAGTATTCTCATCTAATAAGATATACGGAAAGCAAGTGGATTAATAATTGAATAATGAAAAACAGAGGATTGTTTTACAAAAGAAGGACACAATTCTGTTACATCTGCATCAATTAGATTAGAATTTTAATGGGATTCTGATCTCTTGGAATCCATATTTAGCCCTTAAGTGATTGATACCTCAAAGGATTTTTATAGAAAATGAAAAACCAGCTGGGCACAGTAGCTCAAGACTGTAATCTCAGCACTTTGGGAAGCTGAGGCGAGAGGATTGCCTGAGACCAGGGGCTCAAGACCAGCCTGGGCAACTTGGTGAGACCTAGTCTCTACAATTAAAAAAAAAAAAAATTAGCTGGGCATAGTGACTCGCACCTGTAGTTCCAGTTACTTGGAAGGCTGAGGCGGAATAGGTCAAGGCTGCAGTGGCTGTGAGCATGTGACTGCACTCCAGCCTGAACAACAGAGTAAGACTCCAACTCAAAAAAAAAAAAAAGAAAAAAGAAAATGAAAAACCATTAAACCACATCACACTGCATAATTATTGTGAAGAGTTATTATTCCATTACTTGGGTAAGAGTAACTTGTCAAGAGCTCAAATATACCTTTGCTACAATGAACGTCCATTTACTTTCTCCTGGAAAACTAAATCAACTTAAAGGATGCTATTTTTATTTCAGAAGTTTGTAGTAAGTTATGAAATACATAATTCAGTCTGTGAGTTGGTATCTGATAAATTTGTGTTTCAGCACAAACTAGACAACAAGATGAATGCCATTGCAGAAGGACTATATCACAGATGTGGATGATTGATTCTTTGCATTTCATCCTCCAGAGATATGGCGCCAGACCCAGGTGCAAATGGGTAGCTTACACATTACATCTGGGTGTTGAGTTTCTTGTGAAGTCCTAATGGATATGTCACAGCGTTTAATCTGAGTTCCATCAGTTTCAGTTTTCTCAGCAATAAACTGTTTAGACTCCCAATCCAAGGAACTTGGTCACCCTGAAACCGCAAACTGATGCTATACTGTCCTCTAGTTTACAAAAATCAGATTGCAAATATGTTCCCTGTTCACAAGCATGTGAATTTTTACACTTCCATATCACAAGCCTAAATACAGAGTTCTAGGGTCTTACCAAACCCACCCAGCTTATTCACAGTGAACTCAAGCTTGTCCTAGCCTATATATTCTGAACTTTTGTTGTGTGAAGTCATTCTTACTGGCCAAATCTGGAATTATGTCCCATAGTCCTTAAATCCTTTCAGGATTTCCTTGTATCAACTTCTAGTCACCTGGCCTATGCCCTTAATCCTCCCCTTAAGCCTGAACACTTACTGTATCTTGTATCAGGGCACTTAAGGGCTTCATTCCTCTTAAACACCCTCTTTGTGGGAAGATGTCTGTTTAGTTCCAGTCCACTTACAGATGGACTTAGAATCACAGTTTGTGTCTATGTTTTAAATGCTTGAGGATTTGCACACATGGGTCGTTAATCCCACGCGGAAGGAAACCTGCTTAGGACACAGCATAGCACTGAACATCTACAACCAGTCAACCCCTAAGTGTGTTTCCCCACCAGCAAGCACTGCTGTCTGACACCCAGGCCAGGAAGACTCACCTATGATCACACTCAATGTCCGCTGCCAGCATCTGGTGTCCGACCTTCCTCCACCAAGACACCAAGACCAGAAAGGTTTCCCTGCTAGCATCATTTGCCCAAAGAGCAGGTCCCTCCATGATGGAGAATCTGCTGTTTTTAAATGCTGATCATGTTCTCTGATGGGGAAGGAGTGTGAAAGGCAACAGGAGTCCCTGTATCTGGGCTTCTGATGGTGTTGAAACTCTTGCAATGCTCCCAGTTGCCAGGAGGTCCATCCCCCAACCTGATCTTTGCATAGAGCTTGCAACAGAGGTTGGAAGGCAGTCTGGCTGGCCCAATCATGGGGGAAACACTGCAGAAGAAAGTCACTTTGAGTTCTGAGCACTGCCCAGCAAGGTGGCAGAGCAATAGTAAAGGAACCTCTCTCTTTCCCTGTATGAACTATTTTGAATAACATTAAAAGCCCTAGGGCAACAAGACTATTCCTAGCTAGAAAACAACAAAATTAAAAAAGAATAATAAAAACAGAAGAGCTGCTCCTTGCAGATGAGGAAGAACCAGAGGAAAAACACAGACAATTCTCAAAGCCTTAAAGAGGGTTACCCAGTCCCCAAACAATGAAAGCCCCCCAGAATGGCCTGTCCCTCATGACAGACACATAATTCAGGCATTGGATGGCTCTATGGAAAACCATGAGAATTTAAAAGCAAAGAAGCAAAATTAATCAGGCAGATGAAAGAATTTCAGAGCTTGAAGATCAAAATATTGAACTAACCCAATCTGATTTTTTTTAAAAAGGAGAAAGGGCTCAAAAAGAATGAGCAAAGCCTACAGGAGGTATGGAACTACGTAAAGAAACCAAACCTACAGTTGACTGATAGCCCCAAAACAGAAGGGGAAACTGAGAACACCCTGGAACAAGCCTTCCACAAAGTCATCCAAGAAAATTTCCTGTAACTCTCTAGAGAGGAAGTCATCCAAACACAAGAGATTCAGAGAACCCCTGCAAGGTATTATATTAGAAGACAATGCCTAAGACACACAGTAATCTGTCTCCACAAGATAAGCATGAAAGAAAAAAATCCTAAAGGCAGCTGGAGAGAAGGGTCTGACCAGCTACCAGGGAAGACCTATCAGAATTGAAGCAGATGTCTCAGCAGAAACCCTATAAGACAGAAGAGACTGAAGTTCAACATTCTCAAAGAAAGCAATTCCATCCAGTAATTTCATAGCCCACCAAGCTAAGCTTCATTAGTGGTAGAGAATTAAAATTTTTTCCAGATAGCCAATACCTAAGAGAATATGCCACCTCTAGACCAGCTCTTTAGGAGATCCTTAAGAAAGCTTTGAGCACAGAAATGAAAAAAAAAAAATAGTTCCACCCATCACAAAAGCACAGGCAAAAAAGCACAGAATTAACTAGAGTATACAGATCATTCACAAATCACCCTGCCTCCACAAAAGGAAGCAAAGCAACCTCTTAAGAGCCTTATGACAGGGATAAATGTTAACATATCAATAATTACCTCGAATGTGAATGGTCTCAATGCACCATTTAAAAGGCATAGAGTAGCAAACTGAATAAAGAGACATGATCTAAAATTCTGCTGCCTCCAGGAAACCCATCTTATGGCAAAGGATACTCACAGGCTTAAGATAAAGGGTTGGGAATTGATCTTCCAGGCAAATGAAAAACAAAAAAGAGGAGGGGTAGCTATTGTTATATCAAACAAAATAATAAAAGGTAAACAAGGTCACTACATAACGATAAAAGGCTCAATCCACCAGCAAGAAATATTCATCTTACATATATATGTACCAAACATTGGAGCACCGAGATTTATAAAACAATTGCTATGTAAACTAAGAGATGACATAGATACCCACCCAATCATAGTTGGAGACTAATATCCCACTAATATCCTACTAGACAGATCATCAAGAAAAAAAACAACAACAAGGAGATCCAGAACCTTAGCTTGACAATAGACCACTTGGACCTTAGAGACATCTATCAAACACTCCCAACAACCACAGAGTATACATTCTACTTATCAGCACATGAAACATATTTCAAGATTGATGACATTCTCAGGCATAAATCAAGCACAAAAAAATTCCATAAGTTTGAAGTAATACCAAGCATTTTCTTAGAAAAATGAATATCACCACAATAGGAACCCCCAAAACACACAAAGAGGTGGAAACTAAACAATGTGCTGCTGCATGACTTTTGAGCCAACACAGAAATCAACACAGAAATAAAAAGATTTCCTGGAAAGAAATGAAAACAAAGACAAAAACTCTGGAATACCGTGAAAACAGTGTTGTATGGGAAGTTCACAGCATTGCATGCGCATATCAAGAAAATAGAACACAGGAAACAGCCTAAAGTCACACCGAAGGGAGCTAGAAAAACAAGAACAATTAAATCCAAATTTAATTGTAGAAAAATCCAGTAGAAAAATCCAGATTACTAAGATGAAGGCACAAATACAGGAAGTAGAAAACAAAAATAAAATAGAAAGGCTCAAAAAGGCAAATAGTTGGTTCTTTGAAAGGATAAATAAGATTGACAGGTCCCTGGCCATATTGACTAAAAAAAGGATAAAGTCCAAATAAACACAATTAGAAGTGAAAAAGGTGATGTCACAACTGATCCTGAAGAAATTTAAGATTATCAGCGATTACTAAAACATCTGTGTGTAAATAAACTAGAATGTCTAGGGGAAATAGAGAATTTCCTGGCATCACACAACCTCCCAGGGTTGAAACAAGAAGGAATTGAAACACTGAGTCCAGGAAATCGACTCAATTATAAGAAAACTCCCTGCCAAAAAAGTTCTGGAAAAGATGACTTCTAAGCTGAATTCTATAAAACATACAAGAAAGAGCTGATGCCAATCTTGTTAAAAGTATTCCAGGCAATCAAGAAGAAAGGAATTCTCCTTAGCTCATTTTCTGAAGCTCATACTATCTTGATATGCAAAACTGGCAAAGACCCATCAAGAAAAGGGAATTACAGGTCAATTTCCCTGATGAACTGATGAACATAAACACAAAAATTCACAAGATTCTAGCAATTTGTGTCCAACAACACATCTCAACAATCACCTGCCATGATCAAGAGGGTCTCATTCCTGGGATGCAGAGCTAGTTCAACATTTGCAAGACTATAAACATAATTCAACACTTAACAAGTACAAAAACATGGATTGGAGAATTAACATTGTTCAGATGTCCATCCTATCAAAGACAATCTACAGATTTCACACAACCCATTAAATTCTCAGACCTGGAGACAACAATACAGAAATTCTTATGGAAACATAAAAGACCACAATCCTTAGCAAAAGAATCAAAGTGGGAGGTGTCACACTTCCAGACTTCAAACTCTACTATAAAGATACAGTAATCAAAACAGCCTGGTATTGGCATAAGAATAGGCATATACACCAATGGAATATAAATGAGATTCCAGAAACAAAACCTCAATTTCTCAACCAACTCATCTTTGACAAAGCCTCCACCACCCACTACTGGGGAGAGGAGAACTTATTCAGTAAATGGTACTGGGAAAATTGGCTGACCACATGCAGAAGATTGAAACAGGACCCCTATCGATCCCCCCATACACAAAAATTAACTCTAAATGGATCACAGACCTAAATGTAAAACCTCAAACTATAAGAACCTTAGAAAATGCAGGAGTCACTCTTATGAAAGTTGGAATTGGCAACCAATTCCTGATCAAAATCCAAAGTGCCCAGGCCACAAGAGATAAGATAGACAAGTGGGACCTCATTAAACTGACAAGCTTCTGCAAAGCCAAGGAAACCATCAAGAGAGCAGAGAGACAGCCCACATACTGGGAAAAAATATTTGCCAACTCCTGGTCTGACAAAGGCCTAACATCAAGGATCTACAAGGAACTCAAACATGCTGAAAAGAAAAAAACAAACAGCCCCATTACAAAGTGGGCAAAAGATATGAATAGACAGTCTCAAAAGAAGACATATGAGCAGCCAACAGATACATGAAAAAATGTTCAGCCTCACTAGTCATCAAGGAGATGCAAATTAAAACTACACTGAGATACCACCTAACTCCAGTCAGAATGGCCATCATCCTAACTCAAAAAATAAGAGATTCTGGAGAGGATGTGGCAAAAGGGAACACTTTTACACTGTTGTTAGGAGTGTAAACTAGTACAGCCTCTGTGGAAATCAGTGTGGCAATTCCTAAAAGTTCTAAAAATCGACCCTCCATATGACCCCGCAATCTCCCTACTGGGAATATACCTGGAAGAACTCAGGTCACTCTACAAAAAAGATACCTGCACACATATGTTTATCACAGCATTGCTCACAATAGCAAGAACATGGAACCAACCGTGCTGCCCATCAAAAGAGGACTGGATAAAAACAATGTAGTACTTATACACAATGGAATATTACACAGCCATAAAGAAAAGCAGAATCATGAACTTCACAGCAACCTGGATGGAATTACAGCTTATAATACTGAGTCATCTTTCACAGAAACAAAGAGCTGAGTGTCACATGTTCTCACTCATAAGTGGACCTTGAACATCTATCATAATACTATAAGAAAAGGATTGACAGTGGTGACAAACTATGAGGGGGCAGGGAGGGGTAGGGAGGTAGGATTAACGGTAGTCAATATCTGTCTGGGGACGGGTGGACACCCCTTATCAACAAGGGTGCCTGAACAATGCATATTTCTACACCTAACCTTTAACTGTACCCCACAATTTTAAAATAAAAAATATATTTTAAAAAAGAGAAAGGACTCTAAGACATTAATAAAAATAGGCATGTTACAAACCAATATGCACATTATAAATTAGTTTTCTTCTATATTAATAGTGGGAAGAAAATACTCCAGAAGTATAATAGTGATTACCTCAGAGCAAAAATAATTGTATTTTCTTTTATGTGTTTGTTTACGATTTCCAATTTTTAAAACTATGACTTTCTTACTAAAAACAAAAACAAAAACAAAAAAACTATAACTCTCTTATGAATTCCTCACTCTACTCTTGATCTTCTGTACCTATTCTTTGTAGAGACCCTATAATATCTTTTTCTAAAACTATGAATCAGTTTATGTGACTCTCTTGCTTAGAAACAACCTGGCGATTCCTTGTCACACTTAAGCACAAGCCAATCTCTTTACTATAGACAAAAGACTCTCCATGATTTGGTATCAAACTCTCTCTAGAAACTTATTTTCTCTCACTTTCCCTCCCTGGTTCAAGTTAAGCCTGTCACCACCTCAATACCCATATACTTGCTCGTCTGCTTACCTGGTATTCTCTTCTTGCAAATTTTCACATGATTAGTTCACTGTCATTCTCATTCTGTTTCAAAGTGACTTAAACCCAGAGGCTTTCCTTGATCTCCTAGTGTACATTAGTCCCTCACATAATTGTGTACTTTTCCTACATACCATTTGCATACTTTACAATTGCAATGATGCATATATTTATTGTATTCTGCAATCTCCTACTAAGCTGTAAGCTCCTTAATATTAGAGACCTTGTTCCTATTGCTCACTGAGGTCAGTGTCCAGCACTATGCATGAAACATATCAGATGCTCAATGCTTGTTGAATAATTAACTGAATGACTGACTCAACTGATCAAAATATATTTTATTTGTAAGAAAGTAGATAAAAGGGAGGGCATATTTATGGTAAGGATTCCACTTCTACAGTGCATCCTTAGTGGTGTCTGTCCCCAACACAAATGACAAAAGCATTTCCGACAAGAAACTGGATCTAGAGAACACATCTTATTCCTTGACAATGTGAATGCCGTATTTTGTGCTTCCCCAGCATCCAGGTCCTCTGAAAACTTGCCGATGAATTAATCAGTACCACCTATTCTTCCTTATTGGAAAGTTACTTAGCCAAGGATAATGTTCTAAGCTTTGATTAAAGGGAAAGTCATTCAAAATCAACTTGTAGGCTGCAACTTCTTGAGTTTCTGACAAAGTGAATAATTGACTAGAAAGAAACAAGATTAAGAACACTGTAGCCTAGCCTTGTCTGTTATTTTCTGTTGTGACAAATGGCAAAGAGTTTGCTATGTTAAAACATTTGTTTAAGAAGAACCACAAGGTTGTACTATTCATTTGCATTCTACACTCAAAGTCACACTTGAAAGAAAAGTATTTGGATTTGATGATAGAAAAATGTGTCTTTTGAAAGTCCCTTTCTGATAGAAAATGTATTCATTAATAATTACACACTTGAGGGGAGGAAAATGTATTTCCAAAAGGCCTGGTTCCAACATGGATAAGATGCACAATCAACCACAACTGTGAAAAATACAGATATTGTGACCCATTATAAGTATGATCCTTCAAAGAACAATTGTTTTTACTAAGGAAAATAAGATACAAAAGATCAACAAAATAAGAAAAAAAAATGATGTCAAATAGCGTGTACATATGAACATAGAGTGTGGGATAATAGACACTGGTGATTCGGAAGGGTAGGGGATAGGAGGGGATGGATGATGGGAAATTACTTAATAGGTACAATATAAGTTATTCAGGTGATAGATACCCTAAAATCCCTGACTTCACTGCTGTGCAATCTATCTATGTAACAAAATTACACTTGTACCCTATATTTTTACACAAATTAAAAAATTAAAAAGGACAGAAGTAACTTTCCTTTTAGAGGCTTCAAAACAAGAAAACTTTTTCCAAAATGGAAAGGGCAGGGTTTGTTTCTGCAAAGTATTCTAGTAGGTAATGTTTTCCATTAACAACACTCCCTTTTCTTCTTGCAATTGAGGACTTCCATTTGAATACATCAGCACTCAGAGTAGAGATGGAGTCATCTGAAGTGTGAATTACAGGGGAGCATCGATTGAAGGGGGGCTGGGAAACTGTCTCTTGTTTCTAAGGTCATGTTGTTAATTTAATTTAAAAGATTATTTAATGCTGTGAAAAATACTCTGCTAGTTATTTTAAATGTTTAATCTTGTTTTCTCCCTACAAAAGTGTTTAATATAAGAAACTGGGGATCAGGGAGGGTAAGTGACTTGGCCATCATCACACAACAAACAATTGGTAAAGCTGGAGCATGAAATTAAGCTTACTGACTCCAGAGCCTGTATATTTGACCATGGGAATTATTTTGATAAAGGGGCTTCTCAGTGGTCCTGATGTAAGGAGACACTGAGAGCCCCATTTGAATCTTCCTCTGGTGCATTGAGGTCCTCAAATGAAGAACAAATATAAATATCTGATGTACATAGAAGAAGAGATAGGTATAAATCCTGCTCTACTTCTCTTCGATAAAAAATTGAGTGGAAATGCTGACTTATTAATTTCAGCATGTATGACAGTAGGGCTACCATTTAGTCCAGCAAACCCACTACTAACTATCTACCCAAGGGATCAGAGCTTGCTCTATTAAAACAAACAGACACCTGCACCTGCATGTTCATTGCAGCATAATTCACAATTGCAAAGATATGGAATCAACCTAAATATTCATCAACCTGTCCGTGGATTATAAAAATGTGATACATATACACCATGGAATACTATTCAGCTATCAAGAAGAATGAAATAATATTTTTTTGCACCAACTTGGATGGAATTGAAGAACATTATCCTAAGTGAATTTACTCAGGAACAGAAAATTAAATACTGCATGTTCTCACTTATAAGTGGTAGTAATCTAAGGATATTCAAAGATATAGAGAATGATATAAGGAATACTGGAGACTCAGAAGGGGGAGGGGCAAGGTTGGAAGCAAAAAAAAATTCCTATCCATTACAATGTGCACAGGTGGAGTTGGTGGGTAAATCTAAATCCCAGACCAAAACTATGCGTACCTCCTAAAGCTATGAAAGTTTTAAAAAGTGACAAAAACATATCAGAATGTATGACAAATTGGTCCCTTGGAAAATGTTAATTATATCATTTTTATTACATCCTGTGATGGTTAATTCTATGTGCCAACTTGACTGGGCCAAGGAGTGCCCAGATTCAACATTATTTTTGGATGTGTCTGTGAGAGCGTTTTCAGGTGAGATTAGCATTTGAACTGGCTGACTCAGTAAGGCAGATTGCCCTCCCCAATATGGATGGGCATCATTCAAACTGTGGAAGGCCAGAATGGTATAAAAGATAGAGAAAGGAGGAATTAGCTCCTTTTGCTTACTGTCTGCCTGCTTCATTCCAACATCACTCTTCTCCTGCCCTTGGACTGAACTTTAAATCACCAGTTCTCAGGGCTTATTACTTGGACTAGATCGCAACACTGGCTTTCCTAGGTATACAGCTTATAAATGTCAGATCATGGATCTTTACAGTCTTCATAATCACGTGAGCCATTTCCTCATAATACATTTTTCCTTTGCAAATCTCTTCCTATTGGTTTTGTTTGTCTTGAGAACTCTTACTAGTGTACATTCTATGACATTTTGCGTGCTTTTAAATAAAATGCACACAGTAACTCTCCCTGTGTTTGCCAGACCAATTTATTCATTGGCTAGGACAGAAGGAGACTTTATACTCACAGTGTTTAAATTACAGTATAAATTCAGTGTCATGGAGCACAAGCTTTAATGTGTTGCTTTGTTTTTAAATCTCCCTGTTGTAATGCTAATTTTGTTGTAACATCTGTCCATATGGGAAAAAAAATCCTAAGTGGAGGTGATGGGCAATTCATTGAAGGTCAGTTTTATAATAACCTATGGGTGTCATCTAAGTATTCACTCTTCTGAGCTCTGTAAGTCAAAGCAGTTCTTAACTTCAGTTTGCATTTAGAATTGTTTGGTGATTTTTTAAATAAAAAAAAAATCAAGAATTGGAATCTCTAGTTCAGGTATGTGATTTAAATAGTCTTGGATAAAGACTAAAAATAAGTTTCTTTTTAATTGATGTAAAATCATATAATATGAAACTAACTATTTAAATATGTACAATTCAGTGGCATATAGTATACTTATAATTGTGTGAATCCATCTCCTCTATCCTGTTCCAAAATATTTTCATCACCCAAAAGGGAAATGCATATCTATTGAGTCATTGTCCATTCTTCCCTTTCCCTTTCCCTGTCAATCATTAATCTGCTTTCTGTCTCCACGGCTTTACCTTTTCTAGATATTTCATATAAATAGGATCATACGATATATGACCTTTTGTGTCTGGTTGCATTTATTTAGCATAATGTTTTTGAAGTTAATCTATGTTGTAGCTTTTATCAGCCCTTCATTCCATTTTATGGTCAAATAATATTCCATGGTATGGATGTACTACAGTTTGTTTATTCGTTTATCAGTTGATGGGCATTTGAGTTATTTACACTGTTCAGCTATTAAAAATATGCTGATAATAGACATTCATGCTTACGTTTTTAAATACCTGTGTTTCATTTTTAAAGTATATATCTAATATTGCAATTGCTGGGTCATATAGAATTTTATGTCAAACTTTTGGGAAACAGCCACATTCTTTTCGACAATGGCCACACTATTTTATATTCCTATAAACAATCTATAAGGGTTTCCATTTCTCCACATTCTCCCCAATAATCGTTTATTTTTCTTTAAAAAAAAAGTCGTTATCTTAGCAGGTGTGAAGTGATTTCTTATTGTGGTTTTAATTTGCATTACCCTGGTGGCTAATAGCTTTGAACATTATTTCATGTATTTAATGACCATCTGTATGTCTTCTTTTGTAAAATGTCTATGCAGGTGCTTTGACCATTCTTAAATTGGTTTATCTGTTTATTATTGAATATTAAGAGTGCTATATATTGTCCAGGTTTATATTCCTTTTAAAAAATGATCTTCAAATACTTTATCACATTCTGTGGATATTTTTCACCTTCTTGATAGTGGCCCTTGATGCACAAAAAGTTTTTAATCTTGATAAAGTCCAAATTATTTGTTTTTAGTTCATTTTGTTTATTTTTGGCATTAAATAATGAATCTATTGCTAAATCTAAGGTCATGAAGTTTTATCTTATGTTTTCTTCTGGGAGAACTTAACTCTTACATTTAGATATTGGATACATTTTTGTATATGGTATGCGATTAAAACCTAATCTATTTTTTTTGCATGTGGATATCAAACTGTTCCAACATCAGTTGTTGAAGAGACTATTTTTTCCTATTTAATGTTTTTGGCAACCTTTAGAAAATTTAATTGATTATAAACAGAGGGTTGTATATATGGGCTCATAATTCCATTTCATTGATCATTTTGTCTATTCTTATGCCATTACCACACTGTTTTGATTACAGTCATTTTGCATTAGGTTTGGAAATATGGGTCCTTCAAATTTCATTTTATTTTTCTTTAAAAAGTCTTAGATATATGCAGACCTTTTGAATTCCATATATATTTTAGAATACAATTTCCATTTCTGAAAAAAAGACCAATAGAATTTGATAAGGAATGCAATGAATCTGTAGAGCATTTTAGGGAGTATTGGCATCTTCATAATATTAAATTTTCCAATCCATGAACATGGGATGCCTCTATAGCTATTGAGATCTTTTAAAATTACTTCCAGCAATCTTTTTCTCATTTTTAGTGTACAAGACTTGTCTACCCTTGATTAAATTTATTGCTAAGTATTTTTTGATTCTCATGTAAAAAAATTATTTTAAGTTGTGTACTCAAATTTACCACTGGTATTATGTAGAAATGCAACCTTTTGTATATTAATCTTGTATCCTGCACCATTGCTTAATTTACTATCTTTAATCAACTACCTAGTGAATTATTTAAAATCTTCTCTATATAAGACCATGCTATAGAAGACAGAGATAATTTTACTTCTTTCTTTCCAATTTGGATGCCTTTTGTTATTATTCTTCTTTTTCTTTTTTTTTTCTTTTTTTGCCTAATTGCTCTGACTAGAACTTCAAGTACAACATTGAAAAGAAGTAGTGAAAGTAGTCATCCTTGCCTTAGTCTTAATCTTGTTAGGGAAAGCTTTTAGGCTGTTACCATTAAATATAATATTAGCTTGTGAGCTTTTTTTATATAAATGTCCTCTCTTGGGTTGATGAACTATTATTCCAATCCTAATTTGTAGAGCGTCTTTGTTATTGTAAAATATTGGTGAATTTTCTCAATTCTTCAAATGCTTTTTCTGCATTTTTATCATCTTTCATTTCCCCCCTTCATTTGATTAATATAGTGTATTACATTAATTGATTTTAATGTTGAACAAATCTTGCATCTTCTAAATAAATTCCACTGGTCATGATTCTCTTAATACATTGGTGTCATTAATATTTTGCTGAAGATTTTTGCAATTACTGCAAAGGGGTCAAGGGATATTTGTCTGTAATTTTCTTTTCTTGTGATTTCTACATCTGGCTTCTGCATCAGTGTAATCTTAGCCTTACAAAATGAGTTAGGAAGTGTTCTTTCTACTTTTATTTTTTGGAAGAGTTTGAGAAGGATTGATATTAATAATTTTGTAATGTGTGGTAGAATTCACTAGTAAAGCCATCTAGACTTTCCTTCCTTCCTTCCTTCCTGGGAAGAAGTTTTAGAATAATTATTATTTTATTTCTTGTTATAGGTCAATTCATATTTTCACTTTCTTCTTGAGTCAGTTGTGATATTCTGTGATTTAAAGATTTCTCTGTTTTATCTAGGTTATCTAATTTTTTGATGTACAATTTCCCTTAGTATTCTCTTATAATCTTTTTTATTTCTATAAGGTCTATAGTAATGTTCCTAATTTTATTTCTAATTTAGTGATTTGAGTCTTCTTTCTATTTTCCTTGGTCAATCTAGCTAAAGGTTTATATTTGTATTTAGAGTAATTCTTTTCTATATAAATTTTATTTAATTAATAAATTACGATTTATTTTTAAAGTAATTGCTAATTTTTTTTGTAGTAGGAAAAAAAGCATACTTTATTGTACAGTTTTAAATTTGCTTGCACCACAATTAGATGTAGCATTCCCTGATCCTTTCTTCTCTGTTCCTTTGACAGTCTAGCGTTCTATTATGATCTATTACAATAAATTTTATTATCTTTTTATGATAGTCTGTGGGAATGTGTCTCATTGCTGTTTTCAAAGAAAAACTATACTTTCTGTTATAGTCTATTTATTTTCCCATTAGCTCTTATTTACTTTCTTATTAACAGATTTTGTCTTTTTGTATTTCTTGCAAGCTTTTGTTTTTCTGTCTTTAATTTCTTAAGATGACCATTTCCTGTAAATATTATCTTTTTGCAGTAATGTGGTCATTTAGACTATGACATTTCCCTTGGACCCAGGTTTTGCTCTGCTCATAGGTTTAGGGATAAACGTGCTTTATCTTTTATTTTCTTAGCACTTCATATTACTTTTTTTGCATTTTTTTTTTGAGTTAGCGTCTCACTCCGTCGCCCAGACTGGAGTGCAGTGGCCGCTTCCGGCCACCGCAGCCTTGACCTGCTGGGCTTCGGCGATCCTTCCGCCTCAGCCTTCTGAGTAGCCAGAACTACAGGTGTGCGCTACCACGCCCGGCTAATTTTTTTGATTTATTGTAGAGATGAGGTTTCGCCTGCCCAGGCGAGTCTCGAACCCATGGGCTCAGGCAATCCACTCACCTCAGCCTTCCAAGGCGTGGGATTACAGGCTGATCCACTGAGCCCGGCTATTTTTTTGCATTTTTAAAGCAGCTTTATTGTGGTATAACTGCTATACAAAGAACTGCACATATTTAATGTGGACAGTTTCATGAGTTTGTACATATGCAAGCATCCATGATACCATTATCACATCCAAGGTTATAGAATTGAAATCCAGATACCCTTCTAAATTGTAAGCTTTAGATTTATTCATATATTTATTTTTTAAAAGTTGTTCATTCATTGATTTAGCATTTAAAAAAATTTTAAAGATGTGGTGTACAATTCAGATTAAGTATGCAAGTGGTCATTTTACAGGTAGAGTTTGGGCTTCCCTGTGGTCCCCCCTTTGCCTGGTTTGAGATCAGGCACCCTTATTGATGTTGTGTCCCCAGCCCCACCCAGGCAGTATCCTGCTACTGCCAATCCCTTTCTTATAGTATTATGGTAAATGTTCAGGGTCTCTTTATGAGTGAGAATATGTGGTTCTCAGTTCTTTGTTTCTGTGATAGATCACTGAGAATTATAGATCCTAAATCCATCCAAGTTGGTGCAAAGTCCATATGTTTGTCCTTCTATAAGACTGCATAATATTCTGTCATGTATATATACCACATTTAAAAAAATCCAGTCCAGTTTTGATGGGCAGCATGGTTGGTTGCATGCTTTTGCTATTGAAAATAGTGCTGCAGTAAACATGTGTGTGTCGGTATCTTCTTTGCAGAATGATTTGAGTTCCTTCAGGTATATTCCCAGCAGGAGAATTGCTTGGTCATTTGCACGGTCAATTTCTAGTTCTTTTAGAAATTGCCACACTGTTTTCCATAGAGGTCAAACTAGTTTGCATTCTCACAGCAGTGTAGAAGTTTTCTCTCTTCTCCGCATCCTTGTCGACATCTGTTATTTTTTGTTTTATTAATAATGGCCATTTTTGGGGGGGTTGGTTGGTATCTCAATGTCGTTTTGGTTTATATTTCTCTGATGATTAGTGAGACTGAGCTCCTTTTCATGTGTCTGTTTGCTACCTGTGTATCTTCTTTTGAAAAGTGTCTATTCATGTCTTTTGCCCACTTTGTAATGGGGCTGTTTTTCTTTTTTTCCGTTCGGTTCAATTAGTTCCTTATAGATCCTGGATGTTAGGCCTTTGTCAGATATACAGTTGGTAAATATTTTTTTTCCTATTCTGTGGGCTGTCCCCCCACTCTCTTGATGGTTTCTTTTGCTTTGCAGAAGTTTTTCAGTTTAATGAGGTTCCACTTGTCTATCTTATTTCTTATGGCACGGGCAACTGGGGTTTGATCAGGAATTGGCTGCATACTTCGCCTTTCAAAAGGGTGTCTCCTGTTTTTTCTAAGATTCTTATATTTTGATAGAAAAACCAAAAGAAAACAAAACAAAAAACAGAAAAACAAAAGCAGAAATCAAAGGAAACATTTTAAAACACACCCACACAAACAAAAACCAAAACAAACTTGAAATCAAAACAAAACAAACAAACAAACAAAAAAGACAGAAAAATCAAACAAAAACCACACACACACACACACGCCCAGCACAAGACAAAAGAAGAAGCATAGAGAAATAAGGGGGGGGAATGCAAATCATACCTGCACACATACATTCACATACACATTAAACTAAAAAAAAGAGAACAAAAAGAAACTGAAAGGTGAACACACAATCATTTACGTGCACACATAAATAGAAAATTAAAAATAGAAAAAGAAGAAAAAAGAAGAAAGAAAAAATGAAAAAGAAAAAAAAGTAATACAAGTTGTTGAACCTTCACATACACATTCATGCATAAGGAAAAAAGAAGAAAAAAATTAATACAAAACAAAGCAAAAATAAATAAATAAATAAAATCACCTGCCTTCTTGTGGCACGCTTTTTAATTGTTTCTCTCAGCTGCTCACAGGTAAGCCCTTCTGCTGTCTCCTGCAGAGCTGTTTCCACATTCACAGTCTCCCCAGTGCATGGCCCAGGGAAAGAGGATGAGATTATTGGGCTGGGTGGAGCTTCAGTCTTCCTCTCCCACTCTTTTATGGTTAAGGGGATCCCCTCCAGTGGGGAAGTGCGGGATTGTCTCCTCCACAGGTGCTGGTGGGGTACCCCTGCCAAGTTTATCCTCAAATAGAGTCCTCCTATCACAGCTGCCATCCAGGCTCCTCCTGTGTTCTTCCCTCTCAGTCATGCACCAGCCATGTGGGTCTGATGCACAGAGGACTGCTGGAGGAAGAGGGGGCTGGTTCAGCCCTGGACTTATCGCTGATATCTTCAGGGATCTTCCTTGTCTTTTTCTGGTCACACCCTTTGTTCCACAGCTGAATCCAGGTAAGGGGTGGGGGGCCTGAGATTCAGTACTCATCCTGTCCCTCTGAAGTTTGTGTTTTCAAGATATTCCCTCTGAGTCACGATAAGCCCATGAGTAGTTAACCTACCTGACACAGAGATCGAGTCTGTTGTTCCTTGGTGAGCAAGCCAAGAGCACTTTCTTGCCCAGTTTTCAAGATGGTGGCAGGGTGCCTGTTTTGTCTTCTCCAGTGGAGCTCTGCCTCTGGCTCCCTCACTGTGCTCCCTCCACTGCACTTGCTGCCAGTGTCTGTCCAGGAGCTGTGGTGGTGAGGCAGATCCTGGAGTCAGCAGTCACTTCTGGCAGCTTCTTCCTGGGAAGGGCTTTGCTGATTTAAAAAAATGGCACTCAGCTTCTGTGTCCCAGGAAGTGCTAGGGTCCAAGCAGAGCAGCTGTGACACTATCAGCTGCTTCACCAGGATATCCCTGGCCACTTGCTTACAAGTCCTCACTCAGTCAGCCACTCACATGCCCAGTTGTTATGGACACATATGCAAAATTGTCCATACACTCACTCACACAGGGACTTGCATAGTCTAACAGGCTCTGCTGCTATCTTCCTTCCAATCCTATATTTCTTTTTTTAATTTTAAAGACGTGGGGATAATTCAGGATTGGGTATGCAAGTGTTTTTGATGATAATATTTATTTTTACTCCACTGTGATCTGAGAAGATACATGGCAGTTTTTCTATCTTATGAAATTTGTTTATGTTTGGCTTATGGCTGAGGCTGTGCTGATCTTGGAAAATGTTCCATGTGATGATGAGTAGAATGTACAATCTGAGGATGTGGGGTGACATGTTCTGCAGGTGTCTATGAAGTCCATTTGGTCAAGCATCAAATTAAGGTTCTGGACCGCTTTCTTAAATTTTTGCCTTAATGATCTATCTAGGGTTGTTACTGAGGCATTTAAGTCCCAAGCTACAATAGTGTTAGAGTCAGTATCTTTTTTTAGTTTACTTAGAAGTTGCTGTGTAAAAGCTGGTGCTCCTGTGCTGGGTGCATATATGTTTAGGATGGATATTACTTCTTGATAGATTGAACCTTTTATCACTGTGTAGTGTCCTTCCAAATCTTTTAAAATTTTTGATAGTGCAAATGTTGTTTATCTGATGTTAAATCACGACTTCTGCCTTCTTTTGTGATCCATTAGCCTGAAAATTTGTTTTCCATCCTCTAACCTTGAGTCTGTGAGTGTCCTTGGTGATGATATGTGTTTCTCAGAGGCAGTAAATTGTTGGGTCGAATATTTTTAATCCAATTGGCCACTCTATGTCTTTTGAGTGGTGCATTTAGTACATTCACTTTCAGTCTGGTTATTGTAATGTGAAAGTTTGTCCCTGTCATAAGGCTGTTATAAGGCTGTTTTGTTTTCTTTTAGCTTTTGTATTAATATATGTGTCTGTTTTCATTTTTGTGAGTGTGATGTGTGTTCTGCTCCTTCTTTGTTTGTGAGCTTGTGAAGTATATGGTCTTCCTTTTGTTTCTTTTTTCTTCTGTGCACAGCACGTTTTTCTGCGTATCTCATAGAGCTTGTCTGGAAGCAGCATATTCTCTTAGGGATTGGATGTCTGGGAGGGATTTTAATTCTCCATTGCTAATGAAGTTTAACTTGGCTGGATGGAAAATTCTTGGTTGAAATCATTTATTTTTTAAAAATATTATAGATTGAGGTCCAATCCCTTCTCAGCTGTCATGTTTCTGCAAATAAGCCGGCATCAGTTTTGCTTGGTCTCCCCCATGTAGGTAGTCTGACTTTTTTCCCTTGCTGCTTTTAGGATGTTTTCTTTTATATCTACTTTGTGTAGGTGAATTACTATGTCCCTAGGGATAGGTCTTCTCATAAGATGTCTTACAAGGGATCTCTGAATCTCTTGTGCTTTCATAATTGTCTCTCTGGCCAGATGAGGAAAGTTTTCTTGAATGACCTCATGGAATGTTTGTTCCAATGTTTTTCCATTTCTCTTTCTACTTCAGGTATACTGATCAGACATAGATTTTGCTTCTTGATAAAATTGCACATCTCTTGGAGAGTTTCTTCTTAAAGTTTTTTTCCCCCTATATTTTTACTAGATTGGGTTAATTCCTTATTTTGATTTCCAGTTCTGAGATTTTTTCTTCTGCTTGGCCAATTCTGCTTCCCATGCTTGTCAATTTGTTAATTATTTATTGGATGTTCTTTATTTCTATTATTTCTAAATACACTTTCTTGAGTCTGTCCAACTCTGTTGTAATTTCATTTAGTTTTGGCCCTTGCATGTCTTGACTTGTATTCATTCTATCCAATGATTCTCTGATCTCTGTAAGTACCTTCTGGGCACCATTGTTCTCAGAGATAGCCATAGTTTGTGACCCAGTAGCTACCATTTCAGGCACTGACTCTTTGTTGGGACTCTATAGGTTACTAGTGACTTTTTTGTTAGTTTTTCTTCATTTGTGGTAGTTTTCTCATCTTTCTCTTTAATTCCATTGCTCAGTGAGAAATGGAGAAACAATCACTTATGATATTTGCTCTACCTTCTGTCCTTCTGGGTTTGTTTAATTATGAAATAAGGCTGGGGATGGAATTTTGTGTTATCTCTTTACAATTTTGAGCACTTACTAGGGGATGGGGGAAGGGATATAAAGATTCAGAATCTACTGACAGGTCACAGTGCTTGCTACCTTGTGAATTGCCCATCTTGGTCTTGCTCTCCATTTCCACACAATATGACCTAACAATAGGTATGCTTGTGTAGCTCCTGAGTTCAATCAGGGTATAAGAGCAAAAAGAGAGGGAAGGAGAGACAAAGCAAAAGAAGAAGAAAAAGAGAAAAAACACAGAGAAAGAACAAAGCAAGAGAAGTAGAAGGAGAAAAAAAAGAAAAGAAAAAACCACAAACCACCAAACAAAGCAAACAAACAAGACAAACAAACCAAAATCCCCAAAACCATTGATAGTTAGTTCTCAGCTTTAGTTTACCTATTTGAGAGAAGAGAGTTCCCTCTTGTGGTGGGTTCTGTGACTGCAGGTCTGTTCTGCAGGTTCCCTCTTGCTGTTGAAACTTAAGATGTTAGAATCTTCACCCCCTGCTGCCTGCAATTAATAGCCACCATGCACCCATGGGGAAGAGAGGGTGTGGGATAACTTGACTCAGCATATTCTAGGCTTCCTCCCCCAGTGTGGGCACAGCTCCCTGGGCATCCAGTTTGCAGTGGGAGAATGGGAACTCCAGCCTCTGCCCCTCCCTCCCAGTCTCTTCCACTCATTGATGGGGTGGGAAGAGAGACAGCTAGGCACTCACCAGCCTCCTTCTTGGTTAGGTCTGCTGCATGGGTCTATCACACAGCAGCTGGTTCAGGGTGGGGATTGGATCATCTGGGTGTCAGCATCCGCTGTTACCCATCAGGGCATCCCCAAAGCAATCCAGAGATCACCCCCTGGTCTCAAGATTCAGGTGTGCTGTTCCACAGAGGCTGCCCTGTTGCCTTTCTCTGCCCAGGCTTTAGAGTGGCAGCTCAGTTTCTCTGCAGGCTGCTGTTCCTACCCCAAATGGGGTTAGGAGTGACAGCTCCCTCCCCAGAAAGTACTAGTCTCTGGATCTCAGGTCCAGGTTGCAGGGCCCTGCAGTCCAGTCTGACACTGGGGGTGGTGGCAGCAAGTCCAGGCTTGGGGAGATCTCTCTCTGTTGCTTCCTCAGGACTCTGCCTCTGGCTCCCTTGCTGCACTCCATCCGTAGCCCTTACTGCCAGTCTCCAGTCCAGTGCCACAGTGGTGGGAACAGCAGTAGCTCTCTGGTGGCTTCTTCCTTGAAAAAACTACTGATTTCAGAAAATGGCACTCAGCTTCTGCACTCTAGGAATCTCTAGGACCCAAGCAGAGCAGCTGCCACACCAGTGGCTTCACTGGGAGAGCCCTGGGCACTTGCTCCCAAGTCTCCACTCAGTTAGCCTCTCACACACCCACTTATACACAGACACACACAGAATCATACATGTATTCTCTCACACTAACAAGGACTCGTGAATTCTGACTAGCTACACTGCCATCTTCTCCAATAAGCATGTTTTGAGTAATTGCTGATTAGGAAAAATCCAGTTTTTGTAACTTAGTGTGGCCACTAAAGTTTGTGTTCAATTAGCTTAGTGGTCATATGCTCTTTTTTTTTTTTTTACAATGATTCCTTAAATACACACTAAGTAACTGAGCATGCTTTGAGTATTGGAGACAACCTGAAATAAAAGCTTAAATGTCTTCTTAGTTATTTGCTTTTTTTGAGGTGTGTGTGTGTGTGTGTGTATGTGTGTGTGTGTGTGTGTGTGTGTTTAATTCCCCTGTACACATGGCTTCTTTTGAATGTCTAAATTTTCCAAAGTGTCTCATTCCAGTTTATCCTTGGGGGCCATAGATGGTCTTCTGTATGTCTGTACCTATAATCTATTGCCCTAAGTTTTTGTGGGACCACAGGTGCTCCCTGCAGAGCTTTTATGTAAAATGCCTGCTATCCCTGATGTGAGGTCTGAGTGATGCTGCTTGTTCTCACCTGAGATCGGAGTCCAATTCTTCAGGCATTCTGTACAATAGTTAAAACTTTCAGATAGGTGTATTTCACTCTCTCCAGTTCTTGTTAGTGAATCGGAGACTGCCACTTCTTCTAGACCAAAACCACACCACATCACAGAAAGAGGAGAATAAGGTCAGGTTAAAAAAAGCATAATATTTTCTATTGTTTTGAATTTGGATTTTTCTTGATTGGGTGTTTACTTAGGTGCTATAAGTCTTTGACTATTCTTTCAGCATTTCTGAAGTGATTTTTTAGCCCATCTCTGGTTGTTTTCTCGATGTTTCTATGAAAATTAAGGCCTATTTATTATTGAAATTAGAACACACTATACTTAGTAGTTCAAAAATCTGTTTTGCTTAACAGATAAGGACTACCCTTCAATGTTATTAACTGAATCCAGGTCTTTTGGTTATACTCTCCCTACACTGTAGCTCCTAGGCCAAAGCAAGTTCTTAAAACAGATCATTGCCACTACAATAATATTTATCAAAGTGTTTCACAGAAAACTACTATGCTATTGAATATTGCACAGATTTTTTTTAAAAAAGAGGGTTTGTAGTCAAATATTTGAAAAATGCTGAGGCCACTAGATATTCTCTGCTTGGTCTCCACCTCTGTCTATTCTCCTGACCTTTTTTGTCTTAATCTGTGTCCCTGAAGGCTGACGCCTGAAGACTTCATTATTGGACTCTCTTGTCTCACAACCAATGAGTGGCACCTATAAGAAACCAGAGACTTGGTAGAGATAACTTTGTAAATTGTCACTTAGGAAATGACAGTTGAATTGAGTCTTAAGCAATAATTAGGAGTTTGTCAGTCAATGAAGAGAGGGGAAAGACTGTGAAGTTCCCTGATCCCTTTATCTTTAGGGGTAATAACTGTTTGTTGCTAGTCTCTAGATAACTCAACATACCTTGTTTCTTCCTTTACCTCTGCAAAGGAGTCTGTAAGAAGTCGTTGCTTTATTAAAATATTTTTATTTGAACTTGAGGTAAAATTTGCTTCTTTCTGAAATGCTGACTGAGTTAAACAATATTTAGTAGCTTTCTTCATTGCAGAAATTTTTCAGAGGCTTTAGTTTGCCAATTTCATTGTTAGTCTCCCAATGGAGGTTATTATCTGACAATGTTTCTCAAAAACATTTGTCTACAGAACCCTTTAAGAAAAAGCAATAAATAGTCAAATCAAAGCTTGGCTCATTCATTTTTTAAAAATTGGGAGTTTTACGTGATTATATATATGTATATAATTTATGTGATTTATGTGATATGTATAATTATATGTCAATATGTATATATCATTTTCTCTTAAAAAGGTTCCAGTTCATGGCCGATTAGGAAGCAGGCCACACAGCAAGAAGTGAGTGGAGGGCAAGCAGCAGCATTAGATTCCCATAGGAGTGTGAACCCTATTGTGAGCTGTGCATGCAAGGGGTCTAGGTTACATGTTCCTTATGAGATTCTATTGCCTGATGATGCCCAACCCCCCACTATCCATGGAAAAATTGTCTTCCACAAAACCAGTCTGTGATTCCAGAAAAGTTTAGGACTGGTGTTTAAGCAGACATAACCTAAGATTTGCTTGAGCTCTTCTATTTTCAATATCTTAAAAACTTTCAAGAACAAAAGCTTCAAAAATCAAAGTATTACTATAAATGCTCTTCTCAATACATTGCATTAATAAAAATGATAATGGCTTTCAATTATCAATTGCCTAATATATACCAGACACTTTCCATACATTGTTAATATACTTCATGTAATACTTTATGAGGGGGTGTCCATAAAAAAAAATTATCTTTTGGAGGGTGAACTATTTGTTCCCTAGCCATTTGTTCCCCTGGAAGAAACAGTTAACTAATGTTTTTATCTGGAAGTTTTTAGAAGGTTGTGTCACAATATATTGAAAAATCATTCTGATTTATGGCAAATAGATGTCTGGTTCTTCCACCATGACAATGCACCTGCACACAACACTCTAAGTGTTTAGCAGTTTTTGACCAAAACGACATGACACCCATGCCCCCATTCTCCCTATTTATCCAATCTTGCCCCAGTGATTCTTTTTCTCAGATGAAAAATCTCCTCAAAGGGAAGTGTTTTGCCGCTATGGAAGAAGTGAAACAAAAAACTGCAGAAGCACCTAAAAGCATCAAAACTGATGAGTTCAAAAATGGTTTTGAGCAGTAGAAAAAGTGTCTCGATAGGGTTATTGCATCAAATAGAGTACTTTAAAGTTGACTGAAGTTAAAACATGTAAAAATAAATACACAATTTTTATAAATAATTCAAGTTTGGGGGTCTCTCTTTGTTTATGAAGGATCAAAAAAGTGATAAATAGTCAAAAATATTCTAATTCTGTGATTCATTTTTTTATTATAAAGATGTGGGGTAGAATTCAGGGTTAGGTATACAAACGTTGATTATGCAGGTACCCTTGTTGATGAGGTATGCCCCTCCCTCCTCTAGCAGTTTCTCTCAACTGTAAATCCCACCTCCCTCCTTTGACAGTTTCCCACTACTGCCAGTCCCTTTCTTATAGTATCATAATTGTTCAAGGTCCGCTTATGAGTGAGAACCTGTGGTACTCTGTTCTTTGTTTCTGTGATAGATCGCTGAGTATGATCGACCCCAAATCCATCCAAGTTGCTGTGAAGTTCATATATTTATCTTTCTGTATGGCTACATAATATTCCATTGTGTATACGTATCACATTTTTTAATCCAGTCCAGCTTCGATGGGCAACATGGTTGGTTCCATGTTTTTCTATTGTGAATACAGCTGCAACAAACATGCATGTGCAGGTATCTTTTTTGTAGAATGATTTGAGTTCTTCCAGGTATATTCCCAATAGAGGAATTACTGGGTGATATGGAAGATCAATTTCTAGTTCTTTCAGAAATTGCCACACTGTCTTTCAGAGAGGCTGCACCCTCGCCAGCATCTGTTGCTGTTTGTTTTATTACTAATGGCCATTCTTACTGGGGATAGGTGGTATCTCAATGTGGTTTTGATTTGCATTTCTCTGATGATGAGTGAAACTGAGCAAAAAAAAATGAAATACCTTGGCATCTTCCTAATCAGAGAAGTGAAATACCTTTACAATGACAACTACAAAACACTGCTCAAAGAAATCCAAGAAGACACAAACAAATGGAAAAATATTCCATGTTCATGGATAGGAAGAATCCACATTGTTAAGATGTCCATCCTACCGAAGGCAATCTACAGATTCAGCGCAATACCCATTAAGTTACCAACATCATTCTTCTCAGACCTGGAAATGACAATACAGAAATCCATATGGAAACATAAACGACCACGAATAGCCAAAACAATCCTTAGCAAAAGAAGCAAAGCAGGAGGCATCACACTTCCAGACTTCAAACTTTACTATAAGACTACAGTAATCAAGACAGCCTGGTATTGGTACAAGAACAGGCACATAGACCAGTGGGACAGGATAGAGATTCCAGAAGCAAAGCCTCAGTCCTCAACCATCTCATCTTTGACAAAGCCTCCAACAACAACCACTGGGGAGAGAAGAACCTATTCAGTAAATGGTGCTGAGAAAACTGACTAACCATATGCAGAAGATTGAAACAGGACCCCTACCTTTCACCATATACAAACGTTAACTCTAAATGGATCAAAGACCTAAACGTAAAACTTCAAACTTAAGAATCTTAGAAAATGCAGGAGGCACCCTTATGAAAATTGGAACTGGCAGTTGATTCCTATTCAGATTCAATGTTTTAATGACTATAGTGTGCTTTATATTATCATCCCAATTTTATTGATGGGAACAGTGAGGCTTTATGCCTATGATCTCTCCCCTATAAAATATCTTTGTCCTGGGATTTGGAATCAGACACATATGGATCTAAATTTCAGCTTCCCCGCTTTCTGTTAGGATTTCCTTGCAAATCAACTTTTTAAAATTTAAATTTCTTCCTTTGTAAAATACTCTCTCACAAAAGTTATTGTGGATTAAAATGAAATTTTGTACCTATAAAGTAAGAGGTGGGGAATAAGTGTTGGTGGCCTTCCTCTTTGCTTCTGCTAATTCTAGGTGACTCTTCAGTGCAGTTAAAACAGCTGAAGTTCCACTCTCATTAATTTGCCATATGCCTTAAACTAAATTAGATTACATGAATGTCCAGATACCAGATGCTTAAAACTAGAGCCCCACAGAAGAATGCTTGTTATATTCTCTCTGAAATTTTTCTGTTTGTGAAACATGTCTCATAAACTAGCTTGAAAGCTACTAGCGACCAGGAATCTTGTGTTGTGCTTTCTTTATTTTTATCTGAAACTTGATGCAGAGTTGGGTGTATAGTAGAATGGTTAAAGGAAAAGAATCCATAAAAGTGGATACTGCTACCTTTATTGGCTGTTCCATTTTAGGCAAATAACTTAACATTTTAAAATCTGTTTTCTTTTTTTAAAAATGGAGATGATAACATAATAATCTGTTTATCTCATAGATTGAATGAAATTTTCATAAAATGTCAAGCATACTGACAAATACATAGCAAGTAAGTTTTCAAAAATGGAGCTATAATTAATAGTATAAAATTCAGTTATTAATAAAACATGATTAATTAATCTAAAAAATGAAAATATTAATAATAGTCAAATAAAGTTTTAATGCAGATATTTCTTTCTTACACTATTATCAATGTGAGCATTACTAATCCTTGCCATGACACTATTGCTAGGACAATTGGTGGACAGCCTATTCCTGAATGATTGCAAGCACAGACATGTTTACTTTTGCATTATTTCAATCCTCTTGTCTTCAGGGTGGCCTGTATTCTGCATTCCTCATAATTAAGTGACTAGCACTATATGCAAGAAGTTCTGAATCAATTATCTTATTTGTTTCAGGTTACAGACTCATTACTTGGCTGAACAGTGAACTTTCATTGCTATTCATAAACCACTGGCAAAAACAGGATATAACATCACTTCCTTGGGCTTAAAACAAAAATCCCCTACAAAAGTAACTAGTATAATCAAAGTAAATATGTGAGATCAACCCTTGAAGCTAATTAGTATTTAGCTGTTAATGAAGAAAAGTATAGGACTGGGAATTTACCAGGTAAATAATTTAGCAGAGAACCATGCCATCATGAAGAGATAATCCAGGTCACTCAAGACTATCTGACTGGGCCAACTTGCACTATTCAAAGTAAAATTGTTACCCTACTTTGACAGAATGGGTGAAGCAAACAGAGAAGACAAAGAAAATATTTTCTATATACATCAAAACTTAAAACATGCAGGTTGCATGCAGACCCTTGAGATCAATATATGGCATTCTCTTTAGGGTTTGCTAACCTCCATAATTAGTTTTCTTCTTGCTTTTTTCCCATTTACAAGGCCACATTGTTTTGTTCATTCATTTAGTCAATATGCTCAAAATTAGTTTAAGAACTTTAGGTTCTTCAGAAGTTTGTTTACAACAAACACTGCAAATGAGAACGGATAGTCCAAAGACCCAGGAGATTGGTAATTGTTGGACTCAATGAAAATTTGAAAGGACCTTTGAAGGATAAAAGACAGTTATGATTTGGAAGGGCAGAAAGGGCATAACTTTCTCCACTTGTCAAACTATTTTGGTATTCTTATTAGAATTACTTGGCCAGTGTGTTAAACATACCCTGGCTGTTGCTTTCTATCCACATCTCTTCCCTTACCTTGTATCCATTTTATGAATCTAAAAAAATAAACTAATATTAACAGTCTAAAAAAACTAGATAAAATAATTTATTAATAAATTAAAAATACCATATTCCAAACCACAAAAATCTGTGAAGTAACCTTTACTTATGTTGAAATATAGCCTCAAACACACACAAAGCTGAACAAAGGAACTCTGGGCCACTCTCTCCAAAGTAATGAGTTTAACTTAATATGCTTTAATTCTTGATGTGGAACCTTTTAAAAACATTCTTTATAGCATTCATCACCACCTGCATTTATAACACACTCTTTCTCAAGCATAGCCAGGGCATTCCAGTAAACAATCTTCAACCTTGGCAGACAGCTTAAATGCAGAGACAATTTTCTCTTTAATTTTAAAATTAGCAATAGATGGAGCACTCAGAGAGACCTGATTGTCATTTGAGAAGCTACAGTGCTTCAAACTGTTTCCCAGAGTTTCAACCCTGCAATTAGAGAACTCTGAGCAATCAACCAACTGAGCGCTGAAAGAGAGAATATGAGAGGTCAGACCAGCATGTGAAACCCAGTGAGTTCCTTAAATATCAGTTTTAAAACATTGAAATTTCAAGTGCAGTATCTCAAAGGGAAATTTTATGTCTGGATTATATAGAGAAACCGAGTAAATTCCATGATAATGCAGTTTCTGTAAATTGCTGAAAATTGGGTTTTAGAAATCCAAGAAAAATTATCCTAATGGTTACAGTTACCCTGATAAAAATTCCATTTCCTTCAATGAACCATCATGGGGCTGGAAGGAAATTTTAGGAAAATCAATGCAAGTTTCTTTCTCTGAGCTCCGCCCTCTTCCCTCAATAACACAAAACCTAGAAGACAACAATCCAGAACATAAACATTTACATCAACTCTACTTTCTCCTGGATGCACAAAGTCTGGCGTTTTGGGCAGGGTGCCTTCTCAGTCACTAGAAGTCTGATTTCAGAAGGCTACACCAGTATCTCTGCTCTGGTCAGTTTTAGAAAATATTATGCAAAAATTTGGTTTCTTTTTCCCGCTTTTCATATTTTGATCCTTTTTCCCTATTCCCCAATAGACTTTTATTGCCTTCATGTGCTCACCTCAGCTCCATCTTTTTCGCTAAGACGCTAATGACTGAGAATAGCATGGCCACCAAATGGTACTGCTAATTTAACACTCAACAACTCTCTATTAAACATGAATTACGTGCATTTGCTTCACTTGCACTGGAATCAAGGCTTTAAAGAAAGACACAGATGTTTGTATGTGTGTGTGCGTGTGTGTGTGTGTGTTTGTGCACACACATATGTGCACATACACAGAACATTTTGCACGGGAATATTTTAAATAGTTAAAGCAGGAAGAAGAGGCAGTTATGGAGGCTTTTTGGTGACCTTGGCCACAAACTTTGGTAATTCTGAAAATGCTCTCTACTGGAGAGATTAAAAGTCCAAAATCTGTGTTTCTGAGAGTCGAAGATTTTTCCTCTCATCTTGCGATGTGGGAATATGCTGAGACCCCAAGATAAGCCCTTTATTTGTACTAATACATTGGCTGACTTCTCCAGCTGAAAAGGAGTCCTCTCTTGTCTTCCCAATTTGTGGTGGCCAGAACTATCTTACATACACAATAGGGATTAAGATAGTCCTTCTAAAATATATTTTTAAAAAGCAACAGCAACAATCCATTTTATTACTATCAACAAACATCTTGAAAACATTTGCTATACATATAGTACTGAACACTTTGCAAATTGCATTCGCATCTTTAATTAAAATAAGCACTCACAACCATTCTATGAGGTAAATGGAACAGGTCTTATTATCTCCACTTGACAGATGAGAAAAAGTATTACATGCTTTGCTTTAAAGAAATGCTTTCTGTGCATTTGAAAGAGGGAGATACTAATCCAGAGGTATATACGGGGCTTTTGTGCCCCAAAGTGCATAAACTCTGAAGTGGAATGGAAGGGGTTATGAAGACTTGCAAGGTGGGAGAAAGGAAGCAATTCACAGCAGTGGGAGAAATGTAGGGTTATGCATCAACCTTGGAATTTTGCAGCTCTGGGGCCAATTTGTAGAGTCTGAGCCCAATTTAGGCATGGGGAATGTATGCTTCGGGCTCTATCTACTGTTGGGAAAAAAAATTCCCCAGGTAGCAAGCTCTTCCAAACCAAACCACCCAGAGGATGCAGCTGGAAAGAAACCCTCAAAGATTTAGTAGATTTCAGAAATTTGTGGAGTTGGAAGTGACCTCAGAGACCATCTAATATAACACCTTCTTTTTATAGAGAAAGAAACAGGCCTGAGTGGATGGAGGTAGAAGTAAATAGGTTACACACTGAGTTAGTGGGAGAGCTCGGACAAGAGCCCAGATCAGCACTCCTTGTCTGTAGTTCTTTCCATTTCATCCTGCTTCAAAGACAGCTATAGCCTTGTAGCAAGAAAACAGCAGTTTGAGTAGAGGGACTGTGCAGGTAAAGGGAAATTCCATTAGAAGAGACACAACTGTAATTTCAGCTTTATAGGCTATCTTAAAAATATGCTTTTCCAGTTAACCAGAAAGCCTGAAAAGTGAACGACTTAGATGCACCCGTGGGCAGAGTAGAAATATTGAGCAGAAGCACAAGAGGGCTTTCCACAACAAGGGAAACAGCAGTGCACAGCTGTGGGGTAACAGAAGAGTTACAAAACACGTTTGGAATTTCATAGTTTTGGGGCCAAATTTGCAAAAGCTGTATCCATCTTGGAAACAGTTTGCCGAGCATGGGAAAAATGTACCCCTGTGTGCCTGGAGCTCCAAGGTGGAGAAGGCTAGAGTTTTGTGGGGGAGGATACCTTCCAAAAAGCTGATAAACATCTGCTTCTGTAATGTCTGATATTTTACCAGTTAGACCATTAACAACGTTCATTTTTTTTTGTAAACTGACTCAAGGCAGAAAGTGCAATGTTGAATATATGAAAGTCATCAAGCAAGAGTGATTCAAATTTTATCAAGGGATCCTCAGTGCAGGTATCTCTCAATATCATTTTAGCATTCCAGTGAATCCTCTCTTCCACTCCTTTATCACTCACTTTTTTGACATTCTTCATCTTGCCCTTTTTCTAGTTCAAATTTCTTTCATTAACCTATACACAGGCTTGCATTCCTCTAAAACTCTCTAAAATCCTTAATTACTTCTCAGATTGTAGCTATCAATCCCCAAAATGGAATTTCCATTCTTTCAAAGCAGCTGATCAGACTAATCAGTAACATGGTCTGGGTCACGGGCCAACCCCAGTATATGTCGCTAGCCCTCTGAGGTGTTTTTGTATCTTTAAAAAATGTTTTTTATTTTTGTCTCAAAATTATTAAAATTCTATGAAATAAATGCTTGAGAAGGCCTATTAAGTCAAAGGAATGTTTATTTAAGTGAGGAACTGACACACATTTTGTGTAAAAGGTCCATTAGTAAATATTTAAAATTCTGAAGGCCATATATAATCTCTGTGACAGCTGCTTGATTCTGCCATTGAGCACAAAGGAGTGTATAGACAAAAAATTTATGAGTACTTGTAGCCATGTTACAATGAAACGTTATTTATAAAAAACAAGTAAGCTGTGTGAGTAGCTCAGAAGACCCTCTCCCTAAAACAAGTATTTAACTTGTGAAAATTATAAAAACAGTCATTTAAATTCTCTGAATATTGATCTCAGTAGCACATAGGAATTGGTGACATTTATCCAGGAAATCTACTGAATATAAGCAATAAAGAGTCTGTGGCATTTAAACTATGGATTACTATCATTCCCTGTCCTCCTCAGCTCTGCGTTATGAAAGATTTAAACTGGGTGGTCTACTTGGGCAGGTGTGGCCAAGGAAAGGGAAGTTTTCCTTCTTTCCAGCTCTCCAGTGACAGTTTCACCCTGAAAAGTACAAAGCCTAAGCTTATCTCATGTCATCCCCCAGATCCATGTTGCTTAAACTCTATTCCCAGCATGCGTGGCTGAGAGGACTTGGAGTCTTTCCTTTCACCCAGCTCTCACTCATAGAGCTAGGACTGTTCCAGCAGTGGCAGAGAATACTGGAGCCTGATAAGCCCTACCCATTTGCTCACATGGCAAAAGTTCCATGCTGGGATAGGTAAGCAGAGAAAACAAGGAGCTACCATACTTCTCCAACTTAATACCCACTGATAGATTAGGGATGCTACTCCAGAAAAAAACAGGCTGTTGTCCCCATCCCCAGCTCCTGTGCAAAGGGCACAGAAGATCTGCCCACAGGAAGAGGCAGGCCATAAAGATAGCTCTGCCTGCCTAAAGGTACTGACTTTTTGGAACAGATAGTGAAAAGTTCCAGGCCAGGCTTAAGGGCCTTGCTAAAAACAAGATTTCAGTGAAGATCAATTAAGAGGAAACTGGTATCTCTGATGTAAACAAAACAGCAGAGCATCCAGAAGTTTAATAGAGATAACTAGTAAAAGAGACAGCCAAGAAAAGACCTTATGCAATTGCAGTAAACTATGGGTATCATGAGGGCTGTGTGGATGTACTACCCATGATCCATTATAGTAGAACATGGGCAAACTTAGAACATTCCTTTAGCCACACATGGATCAATCAGAAAAAAAAACCTGAAAACTTACTGGCTCAAGGTGATTAAGCACAGCCTCCAGCCAAACAGTGACTGAATAATAAACTATTCTGACATCATGGTTACTACTAAGCATCTGGACATAAAAATAAGATCACATTCAAACCTAGTGGTCTAGAAGCCTGTACATGCTCAAAGTTGTAACCAGAGAGGAAATTTCTCTCAGAAGTAGTCATGGAGGGATCTTCTGAGCCTCTTATCCTGGAAGGAAAATGAAGCAAGATGTAGGTTTTCTGAATTGTAGAAGCAATCTTCAAGCCACATACACAAATTTTTAAGGAGTGAAAATCTAACTAACTCAGTGGACTTAAGTACAACATTTGACCAATAAGTGGTTTAGGCTGAACAAGGAAAACCAGGCTTAAATGATGTACAACGGTGGAAAAAAATCTAAGAAGAAACACCAGACACTACACAATGCAGGACACATCACAGAAAAAGTGCAGGCAATCACTAAACAAATAACGAATGTCCAAAGAAATAACAAAAGCAACAAGACCCAGAGTTGAAGCATGATCAGTGTTCAGAGTTGTTACAATCTATTATTTGTCTAGTTTTCCACAAAAAATCAATATATGTAGAGAAATAGGAAAGCATGACCTAACAGTAAATAAAGCAAGCATTATTTTTTTAAAAAGCTTTGAGATCACCTATACTTTGGACTTGTAAACCAAGATGTCAAAGCAGCTATTATAGATATGTGCAAAGAACTTAAGGAAATCAGGTCTTTAACGAGTTAAATGAAGGCATGAAAATGATATATCATCAGATAAATGATAACAATAAAGAAATGGAGATCCTGGGCATGATGACCTATGTCTGTAATCCCAGTACTTTGTGAGGTTGAGGCAGAAGGATTGCTTGAGCTCAGGAATTTGAGACCAACTTGAATAACATAGTGAGACCTTGTTTCTAGAAAAACAACAACAAAAAGAGATTATAAAAATAGAAATTCTGAAAATAAAAAGATAAGCAAATTGAAAAATGTGCTGGAGGAACTCAAGAGTACATTTAGTTTTCAGATTAAATTATCTGCAAACTTGAAGATAAGTGAATAAGGATTGTGCAATTTGAAAAACAGAAAAAGAATTAAGAACAATTAACAGAGCCTCAAAAAAAAGTGAAACATGATGAAACAGATAAAGGAACAGAAAAAAAATTTAAATAAATGATGCCTGTAAACTTCAACAACTTGGTGAAAAGCACTAATCATCAAATCCAAGAAATTCAATGAAATCCAAGTTACATGAAAAGAAAGAAGTACACAACCAACCACAATATAGTAAAAATGCTGAAAAACAATGACAAAGAGAAAACAATAAAAGTAGTAAAAGAAAAACAATTAATTATGTATAGGGAGCCACAATATGATTAACAATGAATTTCACATCTGGAACAAGGAAAGCCATGAGTCATTGAGATGACATATTCAAAATGCTTAATAAAAAAAAAACTATCAACAAATAATTTTGTATCTAGCAATAATATACTTCAAAATAAAGAAGAAATTAAGATGTTCCCAGACAAACTAAAACTAAAACACACACACACGTATATATATATACGTGTGTGTGTGTGTGTGTCTGTGTGTAATTCCAGCCTTTGGGAGGTGGAAGCAAGAGGATTGCCTGATGCAGGAGTTGGAGACCAACCTGAACAACTTGGCATGACCTTATCTTTACAATAAATAAAAAATATTCAGGCATGGTGGTGTGCACCTATAGTTCCAGCTACTTGGAAAGCTGAGGCAAAAGGATTGCCTGAGCCCAGCAGGCCAAGGCTATGGTAGCCATGAGTGTGCCACTGCATTCCAGGATGGAGGATAGAGTGAGACTATGACTCAAAATAATTACATATATATATATTACATATATATAATTACATATATATATGGTGTGTATATAAATGTAAATATATATAATATGAAGCCTAAGTACTCTCACTAAAATATAACTAAAAATACAGTGAAAATACCTTAAAGAAATTAAAAGAATACACTAATAAATATTCACTTGATACAAGACAGTATAAAAAGGAGGAAGAAAGGAACACAAAAGACAGAAGACATACTGAAAACAAAAGTAAACAAGCATCCAAATATATCAATGATAATAGTAAATTTAAATGGATTAAACAAGCTAATCAAAAAAAGTTTGGCAGATTGAATTAAATAGAACAAATATCCAACTACATGCTCTCTACAGGATACACACTTCAAAGTCAAAGCTACAAATAATTTGAAAATAAAGGGATGAAACAGATTTACCATAGAAATAGTAACTAAAAGTTGGGGTGGTTATATTAAGATTAGACAAAACAGAAATTAAGATATAAAAATTGTTACTAAAAATAAAGAGGGACATTTTAAAAGATAAAAATGGATTAATTAATAAGTAAAGCATAACAATTATAAACATGTTTGCATCTAATAAAAAAGCTCCAAAACAGAACAAACTGATAGAATGGAAGAGAAAAATAAATAATTTAACAATAATGGTTGGAGATTTTAATATCTTAGCTTTAATAATGAATACAAGAAATAGGCAGAAGATCAAGAAGGAACTAGAAGATGTTAACAACACTATAATAAACATTTATAAAAAACTCTTACAAACAGTGCAGAACATACTTTTTTTTTTCTGACTCATTGATTTTTTTTTGAATCTGCTATTTAATTCATATATATTTGTAAATTTACAAAATTTTCTTCTGTTGTCCACTTATCCATTTAATTTCATTGTCATCAAAGTGCATATTTTGCATAGATTCGATACTTTTAAATTTATTATGGTTTGTTTTATAGTCAAGCATAGATTTATTCTAGAGAATATTCCATGTCCACCTGAAAAAAAAAACCCAATTCCCCACAGCATATCAAAGCTCATGATAGCCGGGCTCGGTGGCTCAGCCTGTAAACCCGCGCCTTTGGGAGGCTGAGGTGAGTGGATTGCCTGAGCCCGCGGGTTCAAGACCCGCCTGGGCAAGCGAGACCTCATCTCTACAATAAATCAAAAAATTAGCCGGGCGTGGTAGCGCGCGCCTGTAGTTCCAGCTACT
>CAUYQG010260025.1:0-12025 GCA_963574415.1 Tarsius wallacei | reverse complement strand
CGCTACCACGCCTGGCTAATTTTTTGATTTATTGTAGAGATGAGGTCTCGCCAAGTTGCCCAGGCGGGTCTCAAACCCGCAGGCTCAGGCAATCCACTCACCTCAGCCTCCCAAGGCGTGGGATTACAGGCTGAGCCACCGAGCCCGGCGAGATGTAATTTCAATAGTCCAGGCAAGAAAGAAGGAGGTATACATTGAGTGGATTTAGGCAGTAGCAATGAGAAGAGACAGAAGGTTATGGACACAAGATGAAAGGGTGGATGGATGGAAGAAATGGGAAACTGAGATAACTCCCATGTTAATAACTTGGATTATTATGGGCCTTTCGCTGAGTCAGGGAATGTGGGAGAAAGAACAGGTTGTAGGGAAAGTTTGATTTTACACTTGCTGGTGGGGCATGTATTTAAAGCTGCACAATGTGTAAGTGGTTAGAGCAGTCTGGAGTTCATGTAGAGGCCCAGACTGGCTTTGGGAGTAACAAACCTGTAGGGGCTGTTGAAGTCTTAGGAATAGAGAAAGTGTCCCCTGGGGGAGGGAGTGGGCGCCACAGGTGAGAAGAAGGCTGAGAACCTAATTTGAAATTAGGCAAGCTGGGCACGGTGGCTCCCAGCACTTTGGGAGGCTGAGGTGAGAGGATTGCCTGAGCCCACGGGTTTGAGACCAGCCCGGGCAACTTGGTGAGACCTCATCTCTACAATGAATCAAAAAAAAAAAAAAATTAGCCGAGTGTGGTGGCACATGCCTGTAGTTCCAGCTGCTTGGAAGGCTGAGGCGGAAGAGTCACTGAGCCCAGCAGATGGAGGCTGCAGTGGCTGTGTGTGAGTGTGCCACTGCACTCCAGCCTGGGTGACAGAGAAAGATTCTGACTCAAAAAGAAAAAAGAAAGAAAGAAAAGAAATTCGACAAATGTTAGAAGTACAGCCTCTACTGTTATCAGAGACTGTGGTATTTAAGTCACTTAGAAACAATTTAGAAAAATAACAAGTTTCTGGTCTACCTGACAAGTAGAGTCCTCAAATCTGTGATGGTTGGGGAGCAGGAATCCACTAAATCCTCTGAAGTTCTTGATGGGCTCCAACCCCTCCCGGATCTCAGTCTGCTAGACCAGGACCCTAACAGGGTCATCAGGTAAGATGCTCTCACTGGCTGTCTTAGTTTCTCAGGCTTTCTACCAACAATCCCCGACCTTTGATATTTTTTTCACTCCTTTGTGCTGTCAAGAACTCCCAGAGAAAAGTTAGATAGCCTTGCCAGTTGGTACCATCACAAACCTAACCGTTTCTGATCTCATCTGGGTCCTTCAATTTGCTCAGCATTTCTCGTTTTTTGTTTTGAGTCAGGGTCTCACTATTTTACCCAGGGTGGAGTACAGTGGCACAATTACAGTTCACCCCAACCTCAGTTGAACTCCTGGGCTCAAGCAGTCTTTCTACTTCAGCCTTCCCAGGAGCTGGAACTACAGGCATGCACCACACCTGGCTAGTTTTTTGTTTCCTTTTGTTTTGTTTTGTAGAGATGAGGTCTCACTATGTTGCCCAGGCTGGTCTTGAACTTCTGACCTCAAGTGATCCTCCCACTTTGGCCTCTCAAAGTGTTGGGATTACAGGTATGGGCCACCATGCTCAGCCCGCTCAGCATTTGTTTAGTCCCTGTTTTCTCCTCTGTCATATATATAATAGCACTGCAGGAATTTTTTGTTGTAAAAATTCAGCAGAATAATACACTTAGTCCAGGGTCTGGTGCAGGGCATGAAACGGACATCATTATTATAGACAAATTATTCTCTAGTCTCTGCCTCCCATTTCCTGAGCCCCATACTTTCTTTTTTTTTTGTTTTGTTTTGTTTTTTGAGTCAGGGTCTCACTCTGTTGCCCAGGCTACACGGCTCACCACAGCCTCAACCTCCTGGCTCAGTCAGTTGTCCTTCTGCCTCCAAGGTAGCTGGGACTACAGGTATGCACCATCATGCCTGGCTTCTTTGTTTATTTTTTTGTAGAGACGAGGTCTCACTATGTTGCTCAGGCTGGTCTTGCACTCCTGGCCTCAAGCAATCCTCCTACCTTGACCCCCCAAAGTGCTGGAATTACAGATGTGAGCCACCACACCTGGCCCATGCTTTAATTTTGAATAGTCCTCTGGGCTCTTCAGGCCCTTGAAAATTCCGCCCAGGCATTCCCCATCTAATGAATGAATGAGGCTCGTTCTCAGAAGCTAGAGATATCAGCCACTTCCATCATCTCCCTTCTTCCCCACATTCATTTGATCACAAAGTCTGCCCATCTCCCCTCCCACTTGTCATTTAAATCTGCCCCCTCTCCATCTTTACATTTGCCACCTTGGTCTATAATTTTCATTCTCATTGATTACTGGAATGTCTTTCCTTCCTGGTTCTTTGTGCCGTCATTTTTCCACCAATCAATATAGTATCCATATTGCTACTAATCTCCTTTTTTTAAAAAATTGGACTTCAAGTGCACAAAGCTGGATTTATCACAATCCTTGATTTGAAACATACTGTCATCATTAGTCCATGGGTGGCCCCTTTAAGACTCCATTTACGTTTTAGTGAAATAATGAACAACTGTTCCGTGAAGGAGCTGTATATTCAAAGTGACTACCAAATGCAGAAGGAGCAGGGAAACCAAAGGACGAGGCAGACAAGTCTGGTTTGTTGGTGTAGGATGATTTATTTGGAGAACTTACGGAAGAGGGTGTGGTCTTGGGCAGCTGCAAGACAAGTAGCTTCCTGCCCTATTACTCCCCAGACCCAGGGCTCCTGTATCCTAGGAAAAGGGGGTACGTGCTCCAGCAGGACGACTAAGGAAATCCTTAGAAGAAGCAAGAATGCTATACGCGTCATAGCCTGCAATTTGTGTGATAACATCAAGATTGACACGTTCTTACTCCAGGAACAGTAAATCAAGTAGGAATCAGGAGGCATTCATAGGACTGGGGCAAATCAGAAGTCAGCATGGCAGATTAGCCTCCAAGAGAGTCGCTTCTGTCTTTTCATTAACCATGATCTCACCATTTAACTCAGGAACTAGTACATAGACAATAATTCATATGTACTTGTAGGTTTCTCTTCTTCCTTTTTTTTTGGTTTTATTTATTTTTCTCCTTTGGTTTCTTTTCTCTTCCTCTACTTTCTTCCCACCAACAGACCTAAACCCTATTCTGAATTTTTAGTTTATCATTCTTTTATAAATTCTAAAATAGAATTGTAATATACAGATGGATATATATGTATTACTTAGTTTTCATTTTTATAACTATAAAAAAATACATAATACTATATGTATTCTTGCTTTTCTCTTTCATACCTAGTTCCTTAGCTAAAATTTTAAGAAGACAATACCAAGTGATGACGAAGACAGGAGCAATGGGAATTTTCACATATTGCTGGTTGAAATGCAAAATGGTATAACTACTTCGGAGAACAGTTTGGCAGTTACTTATAAAATTAAACATGTACTTACTATAGACCCAGCAATCCTACTCCAAGTGATTTACCCAAGTGAAATGAAAACATATATTCACATAAAATCTGTACAGGAATGCTTATATGTTTATAGTAGCTTTTTTCATACTCACCTAAAACTGGAAAGATGGTAGATAGACACATAGATAGATAGATAGATAAATAGATAGATAGATATGGTAGATAGAGATGGTAGATAGATGATAGATAGATAGGGTCTCTAGAGAACCCAGACTGATATGAGGTTTGACAATTAAGTTTGCAAACTAATCTTAGAAACCTCATTGCTGAATATCAGTGTGGTCACCTTAGAAGTACTCCCCTTGGGAAGATTAATTTTATGTGACAACTTGGCTAGGCTATGGTGTTCAGTTGTTTGGTCAAACTAGGGTCCAGATGTTGCTGGAAAGATACTTTGTAGATGTGATTAACATTTACAATCAGTCTGGGTGAGGTGGCTCATGCCTATAATCCCGGTACTTTGGGAGGCTGAGATGGGAGGATTGCTTGAGAACAGGAACGTGAGGCCATCCTGGGCAACAGAGTAAGACAGTCTCTAAAACAACAACAGCAACAGATTTACAATCAGTTTACTTTAAGTAAAGAAGATTACTGTTGATAATATGAATGGGCTTCATTCAATCAGTTGCAGGGCATAAGAGCAAAACTGAAGTTTCCAGTGAAGAAGGAATTCTGTCCCAAGGCAAGAACATAGAAATCCTCCCTGAGCTACTAGTCTGCCAGCCTGCTCTGCAATCCTACAGATTTTGGATTTACAGCTGCCACAATCACAGGAGTTAATTCCCTAAATTCTCATTCATTCATTCATTTATTCATTCTAAATAGAAGAAAGATGGTAGTTAGACAGACAGACAGATAGATAGATAGATAGATAGATATGGTAAATAGAGATGGTAGATAGATGATAAATAGATAGGGTCTCTAGAGAACCCAGACTGATATGATGTTTGACAATTAAGTTTGCAAACTAATCTTAGAAACCTCATTGCTGAATATCAGTATGGTCACCTTAGAAGTACTCCCCTTGGGAAGCTATGCACTGATGCCAGCACCTAGTTCACTACCAAAGCAATTTTGGAACTCTTTTTCTGGGATAGCCATCAGATCTGTCATCAGATTACCCTTCATGTCCTGAATGTCATCAAAATGTCTTCCTTTCAATATTTCCTTTATCTTCAGGTAAAGAAAAAAATCATAGGGAGCCAGATCAGGTGAGTAGGGAGGGTGTTCCAATACAGTTATTTGTTTACTGGTTAAAATCTCCCTCACAGATAGCATTGTGTAAGCTGGTGCATTGTTGTAATATAAGAGCTCCTTTGGGACCATTTTTGCATACACTCTTCTCATCCCAAGATTTTCAGTTAAGATTTTCCTGTTTCTCTAATGATGTTTATTAGGTCTGCTATGTTTTCAGTCAGCTGATGATTTTGATGCACAATTTGACAAATTTTTGCAATGTTTTTGTCAGTTCTGCTTGTTGTTGGCTGTTCTGACCTCTCTTCAACAGTGATGCTTCCTCTCCCCTCAGAA
Organism: Tarsius wallacei; assembly: GCA_963574415.1. Classification (NCBI taxonomy): domain Eukaryota; kingdom Metazoa; phylum Chordata; class Mammalia; order Primates; family Tarsiidae; genus Tarsius; species Tarsius wallacei. Next base: position 6,993 of record CAUYQG010260025.1, on the reverse strand, counting down.
AAATGTTTAATCCATTTGTACACTGCTGTTTTCTTCATGGCATTATCCCCATACACTGGGACTAACATGTCCCTGATTTCACTTCTATGCTTGCCAAGTTTAACAAAAAATTTAATGTTTATTTGTCACTCTAATTCAAATTCCAATGTTCTCGCCATAAGAGCTCTGATGGCCATTTCAGAAAAGGAGTTCCAAAATTGCTTTGACAGGTGGACTAGGTGCTGGCATCGGTGCATAACTTCCCAAGGGGAGTACTTTGAAGGTGACCGTAGTGATATTCAGCAATGAGGTATGTAGCACTTTTGCTAGGGTGTTTGCAAACTTAATTGACAGAGCTCACACATATCCAAATGCCCTTAACTTTCTGGATGGATAAACAAACTGTGGTGCCTCATCTATGTAATGAAATGATACATAAGAAAAATCAATGAAATATTGATACATACAACAGGGATGACTCTCAAGTGAGCTAGGCCCAGTGAAAGAAGCCAGATTCAGAGTTACACACTGTGTGATTCCATCTATATGAAATTCTGAAAAAGGGACAACTGTAAGGCTGAAAAACAAGCCAGTGGTTGCCAGGGGCTGGGGGTAGGGGGAGAAGGTAACTACAAAGGGGTCTGGGGAGATTTGGGGGTGTGGTGAAACTGTTCTGCAGTTTGATTTTGTGATGTTATATGACTGTATTTATATTATATCTTCATTAAAATATGCCAGAAAATGAATATAAACACAAAATGAATAGGAAGCGGTTGTGCAACAAAGATTGTTTTATATGATTATTTGAGAAGAGGTGCCTAATTAAATATATTAACTAGTTCCAGCTACTCGGAAGGCTGAGGCGGAAGGATCGCCGGAACCCAGCAGGTCGAGGCTGCGGTGTTGAAGTATATATCTTCAATTGAAGTATATATCTTCAATTCTAATTAAGTCATGTACCCTATATAAATTAAATATTATTTGATTTTCAAATTTTAAATAGTATCATTTAAGAAATTTATGGCTCTTTCCGCCATCTTGGAGCCCATGGAGGCCTGCTGGGAACAGGACTTCCAAGAGGCAAATATGTCTAGAAGGCTGTGGTCCAAAGCCATTTTTGCTGGCTATAAGCGAGGTCTCCAGAACCAAAGGGAGCACACAGCTCTTCTCCAAATTGAAGGTGTTTATGCCTGAGATGAAACTGAATTCTATTTGGGCAAGAGATGTACTTATGTATATAAAACAAAGAACACCACAGTGATTCCAGGCTGCAAACCAAACAAAACCAGAGTAATCTGGGGAAAGGTAACTCAGGCCCAATGAGACAGTGGCATGGTTCATGCCCAATTCTGAAGCAACCTTCCTGCTAAGGCCATTGGACACAGAATCCGTGTAATGTTGTACCCTTCAAGAATTTAAATGAATGGAAAATAAATAAATAAAAGTGGTTTTGGAAAAAAAAGAAATAAATTTATGGCCAGGTGTGGTGGCTCACACCTGTAATCCCAGCACTTTGGGAGGCTTGAGGTGAGAGGATTGCTTGAGCCCAGAGAAGTTCAAGACCAGCCTGGGCAACATAGCGAAACCTTGTCGCTACAAAAAAATCAAAAAAATTAGCCAGGCATGGTGGCACACACCTGTAATCCTAGCTGTTTGAGAGGCTGAAGTGGAAGTATCACCTGAGCCCAGGCGGTCAAGGCTACAGCGAGCCATGATTGTGCCCCTGCACTCCAGCCTGGGGGTCAGAGTAAGACCCTGACTCCAAAACAGAAAGAAGGAGAATAGAAAAGAAAGGTAAAACAAAAAAAGCAGGGGCTTATTAATCCATGTTGTTGTACATGGCTATAGCTGGTTTTTACTGCTGCATAATATTCCACTGTGTGAAGAATACAGTTTATTCATTCTTCTATTAATGTGCATTTGGGCTATTTCCAGTTTTCATTATGAAGTTTTGCTATGAATATTAAATAAAGCATTGACTTTTTTGTTCCTTTGCTGAAAATCTTTGCTTATCCCTATTGCCTGTAGGATAAAACTCAATGTGACTTACTTGGCTGCATCTTCTCCTGTGCTTTGGCTTCTGTCTGGGTTAAGCCAATGGGGAGGACTGGCTAGGTTTGCCAGACAGAATACAGGACTCTCAGTTAAATTTTAATTTCAGAAAAACAACAATCATTTTTTAGCATAAGTATTTTCCATGTAATCTGGCAACACTCGTAGTGGCATGAAGCAGGAAAAGAGCGAGGACAGTATTATTGCCCCAGTTTTCTGCCTGCTGGGTGGCCACGTGGGCTGGTGTGCACCTAGGTCACAACTCCTACAGCCCTTGCCATGCAGCTCACCAGAGCCTAGTAAGTGGCTTTTCCCCTTGCCCAGTAGCCCTAAGAGTAGCGTTAAGAGCTCCCAGCTCTTACTAGTCCTGGAGTACTGCACCAGGCTGTCCTTATCACTGTCATTCAACCTTGCCCACATTTTAGTAAATAGACTATATTCTTTTCAGTTCCCTAGTTTGAGTGTACTGCTCGTGTCCTGCTGGGCACAGTGGAGGCTCCTCCTGGCTCTTTGAGACAGTTGGGCAGGCCATTCCTGCATACTCCCAGCTTTCTGTACATACCCTCATAACTCTTTTAGGGGACAGAGTGTGAGACTGCCCTCAGAGGCCCAACATGTGAGATCCAGGTACATCCCTCCCGTCCTTCCTGCCAGTTGGTGGTCACTATTACCTCCTTTGGGGCAGGAAAAAACTGCTCCCAGGACCTCATTCATTTCTGCACCAGTGGTATCAACTCTGTTGTCTGATCCTCTAGGCTTCCTGCAGTTACCTGTAATCTCCAAATTCCCATTTTGCTTCCTCAGTTCTCCAACATGTTTTTAACAATTTCTCCCATATTCTCTCTGTCCAATCAACTCCGCACGGTCTTTGACTTAGGATTTTTTCAACTTGACCATGGTGCAAAAGCAATAGCATTCAGTAAATGCCTCAATTTACAATAGGGTTATGTCTGGATAAACCCAGTTAAACATATTCTAAGTCAAATTTTGATTTGGGATATTTTCAGTCTACAATGGTTTTGTCAGGAGGTAGCTCCATCATAAGTGGAGGAGCATCTGTACTGTCATTTCTGTTTTCCTCACTGAACTCTGACTGATACAGCATTGTTATATCCACGTTACTTATTTATTTATTTTGAGTCAGGATCTCATTCTGTTGTCCAGGCTGGAGTGCAGTGGCACAATCATGGCTCACTGTAGCCTTGACCTACTGGGCTCAGGTGATCCTTCTGCCTCAGGCTCCTGAATAGCTGGGACTACAGGCGCATGCCACTATGCCCAGCTAATTTCTCCTTTTTTAAATTTTCTTTTTTTTTTTTTTGGAAGGATGAGGGCTTGCTATGTTGCCCAGGCTGGGCTTGGACTCCTGAGCTCAAGAAATCCTCACTCCTTGGCCTCCCAAAGTATCGAGATTACAGGTGTAAGCCACTGAACCTGGCCTATTATATCTGCTTTAAAGATGAGAAAACAGGCCGGGCTCGGTGGCTCAGCCTGTAATCCCGGGCCTTGGGAGGCTGAGGTGAGTGGATTGCCTGAGTCCGCGGGTTCGAGACCCGCCTGGGCAACTTGGTGAGACCTCATCTCTACAATAAATCAAAAATTAGCTGGGCGTGGTAGCATGCGCCTGTAGTTCCAGCTACTTGGAAGGCTGAGGCGGAAGGATTGCCGGAGCCCAGCAGGTCGAGGCTGCAGTGGCTGGGAGCGGCCACTGCACTCCAGTCTGGGTGACAGAGTGAGACTCCAACTCAAAAAAAAATAAAAAAAAATAAAGATGAGAAAACAAAATGAACAAATAAAATTAAAAGAAAAAAAGGTAAGAAAACTGAGGGTTAGAAAGATTAAGAAGTATGCCAAAAGTCGCTGCTACATAAGGACCCCAACTGACTCTGGAGCCCTTCCTATTAGCACTATTGATCTTCAGCAACTGATGATTGTCCTGTATGAGGTGTTGTAGATTACTATGATAACAATTATTCGAAGCTGATGTCACCGGAGGAAGGGTTCTGTTCTGCATCCTGAAGGCGCCAGCTTGTGAAGCCAGCAGAGGGAGCTCTGTCCCTAAAGAGCCAGCCTTTAGCCCCCTGACCAACGGGGAATAAGGACACCACAATACCTGTTGTGATCAAAAGGCTTGGGCAAGCTCTTCATCCTAGGAGACAGTAGGCTTCTTGAGGGGAAAGGGAAGCAAGACAACACTAAGCCCCAGGAACTGTGTTAATTTCATTTTTAAAATAGGACCCTGGAGCCACCTGTTTGAAGCATGTGAAGCAGGCTGTTCCAGAAGGAATGCAGGGTCCCTCCCCATCCTTCTGGCACCCCCATGCCTGATTTCACCCCAAGGTTAAGAGGAACTTCTCTGGAGTGGGCTACATTTGCCAGTGGTCAGAATTACTGAGTAAAAGGGACCTTGGATGGGGTGTGGCTTCCCTTCCTGATTCTCCGCCACTGGAAGGATGGCCTGCTCCCTCTCTGGAGAGCGCTTGACCATCCTGCCTCTCCTCCTCTTCCCTTACTCTCCCGAGACCTGTGCCAGCTCTGCCCTTGGCTCTAGGGGCTGTCTTGCTCTTGCTCTGTGGGTACATCTTCCCCGATAATGACAGGTCTGGGTGAAACTTTTTTTCCCACATCACCGTGGCAACAGCTGAGACTCAGATAAATCTAAGTATTGGTGAAGTAAGGACTAGACCCTGAAACCTGTATGCATGCCTCCTAGCCCACTCAACTCAGGCCCGAGGGCACATGCCAGTCTAACCCAGCTTACCCACCTCTGCACTAGTGTCAGAGGGAAAAGTCAGGAAGACCTTGGACTTCCATTTATCTGCCACTGCCTCCTTTGTGCATGTGCCTGCTTTGGAACAAGGTCTAGGTAGAAGTGATAGGCCCAAAGTAGAACTTGGACATTTCTGATTCCCCTAGCCAAAATGCCAGTTCAAAACATGATGTCATGTGTAACCCACACTAAAAAGATAAGTTACATTGTCAAGAATAAAATGAATTATTGGGAACCCACCACTCAACTAAGAATAAATATATCACCCACACTTGATGTCTCTTTCTATCCTCCTCCTCTCATCTGTCTCCCCTCCAGAGGTAACGCACACTAGGCTAAGTTTGTGCTTCTATTGTCTTTTTTTATCTTGAGTTGGAGTCTCACTCTGTCACCCAGGCTAGAGTGCAGTGGCACACTCACGGTCACTGCAACCTCGACCTGCTGGGCTCAGGCAGTCCTTCTGCCTCAGCCCTCCAAATAGCTGGAATTACAGGCACGCGCCACCACACCCAGATACTTTTTTGATTTATTGTAGAGATGAGGTCTTGCCAAGTTGCCCGGGCTGGTCTCAAATCTGTGGGCTCAGGCAATCCTCTCACCTCGGTCTCCCAAAGTGCTTGGATTATAGGCATGAGCACCGCTCCTGGCCATCTTTTGGGGGTTTTTTTAGTTCAATTATTTAAACCAGAACTACTGTCTTCTTTTATTTGTTTATTTTTTAGAGGCAGGGTCTTGCTCTGTCACCCAGGCTAGAGAGCAGTAGTGTGATTATAGCTTACTGATGCCTCAAACTCCTGGGCTCCAGCAGTCCTCCTCCTTCAGCTTCCCAAGTGGTTGGGACTGTAGGCATAAGCCACCTTGCACAGCTAATTTTTAAATTTTTTGTGGAGAGAGGGTCTCTCTATGTTTTCCAGGCTGGTCTTGAATTCCTAGTCTTTTTTTTTTTTTTTCTTGAGTCAGAATCTCTGTTGCTCAGGCTGGATTGCAGTGGCATGTTCATGGCCACTGCAGCCTTGATCTGGGCTCAGGTGATCCTTCTGCCTCAGCCTTTCAGGTAACTGGAACTACAGGCGTGTATGATTTACTATAGAGATGAGGTCTTACCATTGTTGCTCAGGTTGGTCTCAAACCCCTGAGCTCAGGCAATCCTCTAGCCTCCACCTCGCAAAGTGCTGGGATTACAGGCATGAGCCACCGCTCCCGGCTGAATTCCTAGTCTTAAGGGATCCTCATGCCTCAGCCTCCCAAAGCGCTGGAATTATACGTGTGAGCCATAGCACTCAGCCTCTATTCTTATTTATTTATTTATTGAGACAAGGCTGTCACTCAGGCTGGAGTGCAGTGGTATGATCACAGCTCACTGCAGCCTCTAACTCCTGGGCTCAAGCAATCCTACTGCCTCAACCTCCCGAGCAGGTGGGGCTACAGGTGCTTGCCACCATACCCAGCGAGTTTTTGTATTTTTTTGTAGACACAAGGTCTCACTATATTATCCAGACTGGTCTCAAACTCCTGGGCTCAAGAAATTCTCCCACCTTGGCCTCCCAAAGTGCTGGGATTATAGGCATGATCCACCATACTGGCATATTCTTATTCAAAATACTAATTTATCACAACTGTATGTATTCTTTAATTACATAGGCACTTTTTAAAATTTTATTTTATTTTTTAAGTCAGAGTCTCACTCTGGAGTGAGTGGCATGGGCACTTTTTAAAAGTTCAGGCCCTCAGTTTGGATCTATCTTATTGTTTCCTCGTAATTAGACTCAGGTTAAGTAATTTTGTTAGGAATACTGTATAGGCAATGTTGTGTCCTGAATTCATCACATCGGAAGTCACATGATGTTGGATTGTCCAATAACTGGTAGTGTTAAGTTTGATCACTTGGTTGAAATAATGACCACCCGACTTCTTTGGAAAGATATTTTTTATCCTTTGTGATTAATGAGTAATCCAAAGGGGGTGATAATTTGAATACATGTAAGTATCCTTTTTCTCATGTTATTTCACCAGTGGTTTTAGTATCTACTGATGATTCTTGCCTGAATCAGTTATTACTATAGTGGTTACAAAATGTTCTAGAAACCTCTTTTTTCAACAATCTTCCCACTTCTCCAATATTTTATTTGAAGTAATAGATATTCTTTGATTCCCAATTAATAACAATGAGGCAATAAAAAGGCTTATTTTCT
>CAUYQG010260015.1:0-11195 GCA_963574415.1 Tarsius wallacei | reverse complement strand
CTACTAAAATTAGTTGGTTGTGGTGGCATGCACCTATAGTCCCAGCTACTTGAGAGGCTAAGGCAGGAGGATCACTTGAGTCAAGGAGTTTGAGGCTGCAATGAGCTGCGATCACACGACTGCATTCCAGCCTGGATGATGGACCAAGACCCTGTCTCAAAAGTAAAATAAAATAAAATAAAATACAGGAAAAGAAGACATAAAGGCAGAGGATACTAACTGGCAGCTAGGAAGAGAGCTCCAGAAAACAGGAATGATGGGTAATGGGATGTGGGGAGAAATGAGAGTAAAGACAGAAAAGGATTCAGCGCATAAACTGGTCAGGAACACAGGACGATAAGGTAGGTGTCATGCCTCAGGGCCAATCTTCACTCCAGAACAAGCCAAGTGGGAGGACCATCCAAAAAACCTTAAATAGAACTGTAACAACGCTGCTAATGACATCCTGAACCAGTTGCCAAGCAGGTATCAGACACACCTGGAAAAAATACATCCTATTGCTATACATCCATGGCTGCTCCCTTGAACATCCTGCCTAGAAGAGGGGAGGGAGGGTCTTTGTGTCCTGACACTGCCGGCTCACAGTTCCACCCCCCTCTCCCCAAGTCCTACCTGAGTGTTTGACAAGAATCTTCCCCACCATCCTACCTTGACTGTTTGGTGGGCTGCCTGCCTCTCCCCCCGCATCATAACTGCCTGGTGGGGCTGCCCTCTCTCCCCTGTGTCCTACCTGAGCGACAGGCCATCCCTGTATCTGACAGGAAGTGCTTCCACTCCTTCTTGCCGTAGGCCTTGGCCAGTGCTTCGGGGGTCAGCATCTGGGTTCCATGGCTTGCCCTGGGTGGGGAGATGGTGTACATTGCTTATTACGGTTCTCTGCACGTCCCTTCCTCAGCGTAGCAACTGCTGAGCCTGCTGCTGCTGGCACTAATGCATTTTCTTTGTCCAGCGGGTGTCTTCCTGCTGAGGGTTCTGTGAGGCATTTCTATGACAGCTCTCGCTCCTCCTTCCTCAGAACCCACTAGCCAGCAGGTGATTGGGAGATGCTCACCTGAGGTCAACACTGGGTAAAACACCCTCCTTTCCAGGGAAGACATTGCTTGACCACACCGATGAAGTCGACATGGCTGGACAAGCAGGGGACAGTGGCATGGGCTGGGTAGGAGCTGGTCCTAACAGCGGCAGAGAAAGCGCACCAGGCAGCATTAGAGTGTGAGCCTCGTGGGCCCACAGGAGCTGGGTGGTAGCAGCACTCGCAGGGGACGACTGAGCTCCCAGGACTGAGGACAAGCCGGGAGCAGCCTGCCGCCTGAGGACGCAGCACACCCTGATACACGTGGAGATGCAGCAAGAGGGACGCAGTAAGAGGGACGTGTTGGAACACCAGTGCAACAGGAAAGCAGGTGCTTTCTGGGCTTTAAATGCTGCATTGGCACCAGCTAGGCCTGGCTGACTGGTGAATCTTACTGGAGTCTTACCCTGTAGAGAATTCTGTAGTCCCCCCAGGTGCACAGTTATGTTTTCTGCAGTTTCAACTACCTGTGGGTAACACTGGTCCAGAAGTAGTAAATGGAAAGTTCCAGAAACACACAATTCCTAGGTTTTAGCTGGCACATCATTCTAAGTATTGTTATAATTTTTCTAATTTATAAACTAGACTTTATCATAGAAAAAACCTCATAAACATAGGGGTCAGTCCCATCCACAGTTTGAGGCATCTGCTGGGGGTCTTGGATCATATCCCCTGCAGAGAGGAGCTACCGTGGTTGACACTTCATGGAGCGTATTAGGAAATTAGAATGACAGAGCATCATTATACCTCTAGTGTTACAATGTGGTAGCAAAGTAATAAGAAGGAAAAAAAGTGAAGAAATATAAGAGCAAATGGGGGCACCTCACACATGGGTGCCTCCTTACAATGAGGACAAGGGTTTAGAAAGTGATGAGAAAAGATGGAAGAGTCCTGAGCAGGAAATATGGCTGGAAGAAGACATGGGGGAGAGGGTGAGATAACAAGTTCAGGAGAAGCAGCAGGTGAACCAGGGTCTGCATGGAGAGGCAGATGAGGTTGCGGGGGAGAGAAGAAAGAGACAGAGAGAGGGAGAGAAAGAGCGTGCAAGAGAGACAGAGACACACACACACACACACAGAGACAGACAGACAGAGAGAGACACAGAGACAGACAGAGAGAGAGAGAGGAGGGAGAAAAAGAAACAGAGAGGCAAAGAGGGAGAGAAAGAGAAAGAGAGGGAGAGAGAGAGACAGAGAGGGGGAGAGAGAAAGGGGGAGAAAGGGAGGGAAAGAGAGAGACAGACAGAGAGGGAGGAAGAGAGAGACAGAGAAGGAGGGAGAGAGAGACACAGAGAGAGGGAGAGAGAGAAAGAATAAGAGAGAGACAGAGAGAGAGAAAGGGGGAGAGATAGAAATGGAAGAGAGAGAGGGAGGGAAGGAGAGAGAGAGAAAGAGAGGAGAGAGAGACAGACAGACAGAATGAGAGAGAGGGAGAAAGAGGAAAGAAGAGAGAGAGCGGGAGAGGGAGGGAAGTAAAGGAAGGGAGAGGGAGAGAAGAGGAGAGAGACAGAGAGACAGAAAGAGAGGGAGAGACATAAAGAGTCAGACAGACAAAACTGAGGACACTCTGTTCTTTCAGCCACACCTTGAGATGGCCTAGCACAGTCAGGACCTGACAGCAGGGTTGAGGGTCACAGTCAAAGCTCTGTTCATATGCCATCTCTAGCTGTCTGAGAGAAACATGAAACTAAATTAAAGAACAATCAAGGTCAGGGCCATACCTGCTCTAGCTGGATGCGCCTCAGGGAAGGTCTGGGGAGAGTATGGAGGGAATTTATATCCTGTAAGAGGAACAGTGGCTCAAAGGGTTGAGGACCCTGTGCCGAGAGCCTTCTCCTCGGACTCTGACTGCTGCGATGAGGGTACATAGCTGCGTGGCCGTGTGGACTTGCCTGCACTAACAGACTGCTGACTGCTGGCAGAGCACGGTAACAGCCGCCTGCGGACCATGGGTAACACCCTTACCCAAACTAAAGAGGGTGGGCCCGTTCAGAACAGGGAGAGAAAGACGGTCAGTACTGCGGGGGAGGGCTGATGGGGGCTGGAATAGTCTAGAAAAACTTCCAGAAACAGCAAGGACACAACACGAGCCCCACATAACAGGGGTAGATGTGGACAAAGAGAGAAAGATGGTGGTGTGTACAGACCACCAGCCCTGCCTCTCCACTCTCCCCTCTTCTCCTTAGTGGAAAGAAACCTGATCTTGCCTGGGTACTTACATCCTCAGCTAAAATAGCACAATTCCCAGGCTCTTCTGCCACAGGGGTGGCCAGTGAGGTGCAGCAAGTTATTGACTTTCTATTGTATTTCTTGCAAATATTTCTAATTAGGTGACCTTAAGGGAACTAGACCTTTCCATCTAATGCTGTTAGATTCATCTTTAAATGGTTCGAACAATTCATACAAAACCACATAGGCAGACAGACAACTTGCCATCTGATTAGCTAAAGCAATAATCTTATTTAATCCATACCTTAAGGGTTGTGTGCTACACAGTAATAAAGTGTCCCAGAGAAAGCAAAGTTTTGACTTGACATCTAAAGTTCATTACCTGAGAACAGTGCCATTGTCTGCAAGTTTAATGAAGTTCCCGTCTTCTAGGTCCAAGGCCAAACCTTTGCAACTAAGACAGAAAAGTCTCATTATCAACAGCTTCGTATATTTGGCTAGTCTCAAGAATAATCACCAACATTTTAAAAGTCATAATGCTAAAAAGGAACTCTCCCACCCAGGTGAATGATACGAGTACTCATCACACAAATAAGAAGACACAAGAACTGTAAAATTAAACATCCACCACAGAGCAGGCATGTGAGGAAAACTGTCATGTAGGCAAATAAAGGGCGGCATGTTTAGACTGCAAACTTAGAAAGATGAATCTGAAACTCAGAAGAGAAGCAAGGCCCTGAACAATATCCCACGCCTTTGTTAAAAATGTACTAATGTTTTCTATTAAATAATATATACACATTGATACTTTGCAAGCTAAGTTCCTAGCCAGTCTTTCCTACACTTTTAGAATTTGCCTCGATTTAGGTCAAGTTATAAGAACTTACCTCTGGACAAAGCATATTATTGAAAACCACTAAAAGAAAGTCAGATACTAAGTTTTTGGTTCCTCACTGTAAAAGACTTGTGGGATCTGGGAAGAAAAATGAGTCCAGATTCATTATTAGAAATACTAAAAGCTGCTGGGCACGGTGGCTCACACTTGTCATCCCAGTACTTTGGGAGGCGGAGGCGAGAGGACTGCCTGTGCTCAGGAGTTCAAGACTATCCTGGACAAGTTGAGGAGACCTCATCTCTACAAAAAATAAAAAAATTAGGCGTGGTGGTATGTGTGGTTCCAGCTACTTGAAAGGCTGAGATGGAAGGATCTCCTGAGCCCAGCAGGTTGAGGCTGCAGTGGCCATGAGCACACCTCTACATTCCAGCCTGGGCAATAGGGTGGGACTGTGATTAAAAATAAAATTTTTTAAAATAATAAATAAATAAATAAATCCTAAAAGCAAAGAGGTTATCACAACCACCAAAATACTAAGAAAGTTAAACAAAAATTGCCGGGTACTTTAGAGCATTATTTACTATTGTTCATCATAAAATTTCCAGAGTCAATAGTTTTATGTGAAAAAAATGTTTCTGTTTCATCCTTTACAAAATGAATACATCAAGATAGACTAAACAGATTTTTTTTTTTTGAGTCAGAGTCTCACTCTGTCACCAAGGCTGGAGTGCAGTGGCAAGCTCATGGCCACCACATCCCTGACCTGCTGGGCTCAGGTGATCTTTCCACTCCAGCCTTCCAAGTAGCTGAAACCACAGGCATGCGCCACCATGCCTGGCTAATTTTTTGATTTACTGCAGAGATGAGGTCTCACCATGTTGCTCAGGCAATCCTCTCGCCTCTGCCTCCCAAAGTGCTGGAATTACAGGCATAAGCCACCGCACCCAGGCAAACTAACCAGATTTTGAAAAGATGTATACTAGATGAATATTATGTATGTATTTTAGAATTGTTATTCATGTTAAACTGAACAATTAAAAGCAGCTTAGGATATTTATTTGTTTTTGGTGTTTAAATGAGGAAGAAAGAAGCAGGAAGCTTTGGGGAGCTGAGTGTCTCAAACTGGGAAGGGAGCAGACCAACAGCCCTAGCTCAGATGTATCAAAACATGACTATTCCTTCTCTCCTCTGACAGGTCTTAATTTAAAGGATAACAAAACAAACTTTTTTTCTTAAGAATGAAAATCTTAGAGACAGTTCGAAATAGCCTCTGAAACTCTTAATTTTGGCAAACTTAAACCATACAAAAATATCCAAGTTAGTCACATAAGCTCTTAGCTTATTTTCACAGTTACTAGGCAAGTCTAAACTTGTTTAAAGTAGAAAAAACTTTAATTCATTAAACACAAAACTTTTAACATAGGAGATATTTTGTCCTTTGACTCAACTTCACATTTCATGTTCTACCTTCATAGAAGAGGAAGCATTAACATGTTATCAGCAACAATGAAGAACCACAGAGAATGTGCAGATCTTAAAAAAAAAAAAAAAAGGGACTTACCAGAAATCCCAATCCTCTGGAGTTACCACAAGCAATTCCTTGTCATACCCTTTTTCCTTAACTAGGAACTCAGCAAAGCTATTATAAATGAGCTGTGAATAAGAAGAAGACAAAAAGAGATTACGTATAAAACTCACTCTTCATTCTTAATGTCACAGACCTGAACACCTGATGGAATCATGGATGGCACGGGTGGGGAAGAAAACACCTGTCATCATGAGGTTCTGCAGTTTAACCCCACCTCCCATACAACTTCTCAACCCCTGCAAGCCCCAGTGGCTGTCCCATCAGGAAACAATCATACAGCCAAGGGCAAGTATTGGGCCCACTCCTGAACTCTACTGGGTGGGAGACCATAATTCAAGACTGACAAAGCTTTGTAAACTCATATAACACATCACCAAGGTGTAAGCGTGTGAACCACTCCATCATTCCATCCGTCTTGGTATACCCTCGCCAGAAAAGCTCCTACCTCAGGGGAGTCTCAGAAAGAGGTCCACGTGGGGACCAGAAAGATGAACTGAAGGGGTCACAAAGCCTCTACCAGATCAAGAAACTATCACTTACTCCTCCACTACACACACACACACACACACACACACTGAGGAAAAAGGACAAATTGATAATGAATTTTTCAGGTCAGCCTGGGCTTTGAGAGTGTTAGCTCAGTGGGCTGGCAAGCCTATCCCCAGGAGTGTTGGTTCTAATGCGCTGACAAGCCAGGCTCTGAGAGTGCTGCAGCCCCTGGGCATGCCAGCCTCCAGGGTGTGTGTCTCTTTGGCTCCACTGATCCTCTGCAGCTCTTCAGATTGGGGTTCGTGTCTTGTGCCCAGGAGGAATGAGGGACAGGGACTGCCAGAAAGGGAGAAAGCAGTATTTATTAAGAGGACAAAAAAGCTTCCACAATGGGAAGGGACCCAAGGGGACTGCAATCTCAGGTGGAAATCTGGTGCTTAAATAGCCCTAAGACTGAGCCAATTGGCTAGCACTAGCTGTGAGTTGATTGGTTGGCACAGCTGGGCTGATTGGTCAGTACTGAGGACCAATTGGCAGGAGGTAGAGGCCTAATAAAGAGTTGACAGGCCTGCACTTGACAGTCTGTTGATTGGTTGCTTTTCTATCCCAGTATTGAGTATTTAAACTCTAGCTTGAAAGGCCTACAACTTTAAAATAAAAATTAAAAACAAACAAAAATTAACAACCACTCCCCAGAAAACAAAAGAAAGGCTTGTAACGAGTTTGTTTACCAACATGTGTGTATCAGTCAAGAGGCTGATAGTTTGCTACATTGTTATCAGGGGACCCACCCTGTCTGTCTGCCTAGCTTTTCTGGCTATCTCCTCTCTAAAAAGGATGCCTTTGGAAGTAAATATAGGGATAAGTGCTCTGCTGATTGTTGATAGATCTGATTTCTCAACAATAACAGCAAATTCTAGGTTTTTGAGTGAAATATCTGTTTTTGTTTTATTTTGCTTTTTGAGTTGGAATCTTACTGTCACATAGGTTGGAGTGCAGTGGCATGCTCATAGCCACCACAGTCCTGACAGGCTGGGCTCAGGTGATCCTTTCACCTCAGCCTCCCAAGCAGTTGGAATGACAGGCATGTGCTACAACATCCAGCTAATTTTTTGATTTATTGTAGAGACAAGGTCTTACCAAGTTGCCCAGGCTGGTCTCAAACCCCTAGGCTCAATCTTCCTGCCTCTGCCTCTCAAAGTGCTGGGATTATAGGTATGAGTCACTGCACCCCACTTGTTGTTGTTGTTTTAAGAGCTAGCTCCATTTTAAAAGAACTGTGCATACCAAACTCAAAGTGGACAAAAGAGGCATGAACATCCACAAAGGCCCTCACTCTACATCAGAAGACTGTTCTTAGGACAGCATGAACCTGAAGCAGAACTGCGGCCGGGGGGGTCAGACTGAGCAGTGTCTGGAAAGGCAAGCCAAGCAGCCTGAACTTTTACATAGATGTAACCTACAACAGGTTTTGCAAGCATGAACAGAGCAGTGAGAGGAGCTTCCCTGCAAAGGCGAGGTTGACACCCAGACAGGGCAGTCAATTGGGTAAGTCTAGAAAGGAGGGGGGCACCCATGCAGAGAAAGAAGGCCTGCACACAGATGGAGGTGGAGGCTAGGGTCTGAGTGTTTGTGGAGAAAGTACAAGCTCCTCATCAAGCAGAGCTGGTGAAGCTGACTAACATCACTACACACATGCCTCCATTCAGTGCACTGTGACCCCAACCCAGGCCGCTGTGGACAGGCCCACACCTTATCAACACTACAGACCAACCATTCCCAACCCTGGTGAAGCTAAGTAACATCACTACACACGTGCTTCCATCCAGGGCACTGTGACCCCAATACAGGCCACAGTGGACAGATCCACACCTTATCAATACTACAGACCAACCATTCCCAACCCTGGTGAAGCTAACATCACTACACTCATGCTTCCATCTGGGACACTATGACCACACCCAGGCCAATGTGGCAGACCTACACCATGTCAGCACTACTGTTCCCAAACCTGGTGAAGCTGACTAACATGGGTCCATCCAGGGCACTGCAACCCCAGAGTTGTCCTCCTCCATTGGGGTCAGGACTCCCAGTAGGGCCCAGAGCTGTGCTCCTCCCTTGGGGTCACAACTCCCAGCAGGACCCAGCACTGTGCTCCTCATTTGGCATCAGAATTGCTGGCAGGGCCTGGAGCTGCTCCTCCTCTTGTGGTGGGGATGGTTCTGTGAAAGGCCAATGCATAGGAGCCACAGAGGGGAGTGAGGTGAGGAAGGGCAGAGGGCTGGTGCTCTGCAATCCCTGCTCTAGGCCCAAGGCTCCTGGCAGCTATCCCAGGTCAGGGCAGTCCCCAGAAACCTTTGGTACAAGGTCCTCCATGTCCTTTCTCTCAACCTTAGCTGCCATTGCTGCTTCCTTGTTTCAAGTGACTAATAATAATACATACTCCATGATGACGACAAATAGGTACCCTGTGGGCCACAGGCAGCCCACAAGTTATATCTGGTTCTCTCTTAAGGTTGCCAGATTTTTTTTCAAAAGCATGCTTAGCTAAATTTGATTTTCACATAAACAACAAGTAATCTTTTAGTATAAGCATGTCCCACATGATATATACATATTTGAAATTCAGGTCTAACTAAGTGCCCTGTATTATTGTCTTTGCTAAACGTAGCAGCCCTATAATCCTACTGTGTTGGAAAATGGTCTAATAGTTACAAATGGAGAGAAGTCTACAATTTCAGATATCTGGTTTATCTTACAAGAATTAGGAGATCCAGAAAGACTGAGCCAATTTCCTTGGGGTAAAAACTGGCTGTTGAGTGTGGTGCCAGAGACCCCAACTCCTACTCACACATCTAGGTTAACAGAAAGGTACCAGATCTCCCCTGTGCAAGCCCTGGAGAAGCCAGACATCCCTTCCAGGGTATCTCTCTCAAGGTGCTAGATGAGGGGACACACCCACCCCCATGTTAGAGCACACTCACAGCTCTCTGTGATATGGTCACACTGTGTCCAGAGGCGCCCGCAACTCCCCACCTCTCCCTGCACCCAGTAGCCCTGTCCCTTCCCACCTCTCCCTGCACCCAGCAGCTCTGTCACTCCCCACTGCTTGCACCCAGCTCCTCTGCCACTCTCCACCTCTCCCTGCACCAAGCAGCCCTGCCACTCCCCACCTCTGCCTGCACCCAGCAGCGCTGTCACTCCCCGCCTCTCCCTGCACCCAGCAGCCCTGTCACTCTCTACCTCTTCCTGTGACCAGCAGTCCTGTCTCTCCCCACTTCCCCCTGAACCCAGCAGCCCTATCACTCTCCACTTCTGCTTGCACCCAGCTCCCCTGCCACTCCCCACTTCTCCCTGCACTCAGCAGCCCTGCCACTCCCCACCTGTGCCTGCCCCCATTTGCCCTGGCACCGCTGCTCACCTCCAGGCCCTGCTGCTCACCTCCAGGCCCTCTCCACCTCCTCCTCAGCCTGCTGCAGGCCACTCTGGGCTTTGTGGCACCACAGACAGTGTGGTGGGGAGGGCAGAAACCCACAGTGGCCCACCTGCTGAGTGGCCTTGATCTACCAGGCCCTTTCTGGGCCTCAGTGCTCTGACCTCTAAACAGTGACTGGTGATCATCTCTGCCTCACAGGATGTTGTAAGAATTAAATCAATCTATGTAAGCAGAATGCTCACTAGAATTGTGGCTGTGCCACGTTCAGTTATTAAAACACCTTCCATTTATTCGATCATCCCACCATTACTTGATCCCAGTCATGGCCAGTACCAGCTTGGCACAGGTAACACAAGGTCAACCCTCACCGATGCTGAGATGCAGGCGCTGCTGCCTGGTGCTCTGGGCAAGAGTCCACAAGTAAACAGGAAATGTGAACACCAGGTGGTGAGCGCTCTGGGAAACTAGTCTTGTGAAAACTGCAGGTGGGACTGAGTGGAGGGGCTGGCTCCGGGTGTCAGGTGGGCCTCCCGAGGGAGTGACAGTGGGAGTGACAGTTCAGACGAGCCCCGGCAGGAAGCAGGGACTCTGCACGGAGGCCTCCAGGCAGGCACAGCGGGCAGCGAGATCCAGGAACACCGCTCTTCCTTGAGAACTGTGACCGTCCTCAGCGTCACGCCCTCCCTGAGTCTGCTTGAGGGTTCGCATATTTCCCTCCCTGTCCCCAGCTCCAGCCTGGCACTTAGTACACAGGGACTTCATAAAAGATGTCCATAGCAAACAGTATCCAAAACTCCCCAAGCTACTGTTTTCAACTTCTAAATATCATGTTCACTCCAGTCTTGTAGTAAAAATCCTTATCTCTGAAGATCTTTTATTCTGAAAATTTATGCTCACGAATGGACAAAATTGGCTCCAACATGACAGTGGCTTGAGGATATTCCCTCCAAATAAGGTGGCGGGAGGAGGGGCCCAGAAACGTGACCAGGAGGGGATCTGAGAGGCATGGAGGGAAGGAAAACTGGAATCAGAGACCAGGGGGATGCAGTGACCAAAGGACCAAGAAGTGGGGCAATCCTCTTAATTCATATGGTTGAGGCAGGCAGCTTGCTAGCCTGTGTGGTAGGAAGCCAAAGGTGTACAACAGCAGGAAAATACACTTGTTTTTTGGTGTCTGTGTATAGAACACACACAAGTTCAGGTAGTCACTCTGTTTTGACCTCTGACACACACCTGAACCCACAGAGGCACAGACAGTACAAGCGCAAGGAACAGCCCCAGCTGATGCCTGCACCTGTGACCCGGATTCTACCCATCAACAGCGACCTGTTCAAACGGATTGGGTTGTCACCCTGAAAGCAAACACCGGCATTGGTCAGGTGCCACTTAGGCAATGAACACCTCTTACCCAGTGAATCCTTGCGACAATCCTGTGAGGCAAACCCAGTCATTAGCCCCACTGCACAGATGGGGAAACTGAGGAGAAGTGAGGCTAGGTACCTTGCCCAGAGTCACCAAGCATGTAGGGTGGGGCTGGTGTCCTAAACATGGCAATCTGGCTGAGTTTGCCTCGCTTTGACCACAATGCTCATAACCAGCTTTTTCTG
>CAUYQG010260013.1:0-10711 GCA_963574415.1 Tarsius wallacei | reverse complement strand
AATAGACATAAAGACCAATGGCATCAAATAGAAAACCCAGAAATAAAGCCAAATATACCAAAATGTACTTTGACAGAGCCAACAAGAACTTACATTAAGGGAATGACACTCTTCAACAAATGGTGCTGGGAAAATTGGATAGCCACATGCAGAAAAATCCAACTGAAATCCTATTTCTCACTATATATAAAAATCAACTCAAAATGAATTAATGACCTAAATGTAAGACCTAAAACTTTAAAAATACTGAAACGAAACAAAACAAAACAAAAAAACCTAGGGAAAGCTTTTCTGAACAATGGTCGAAGTGAGCAAATAATTTATAATTAATACCACAAAAGCACAGGCAACAACAACAAAAACAAATTAGACTATATTAAACAAAAATGCTTCTACATAGCAAAATAAATACTCAACGGAATGAAGGGACAACCTGTTGAATGGGAGAAAATATATGGAATCTATTCATTTGACCAGGGACTAATAAACAGAATATACAAGGAACTCAAATAACTCAACAGGCGGCAACTGCCTCAGGTTCTCTACCACTGTGGGAGATTTTCTGCCCTCTCAGTAAATCCTGCTTTAAAAAAAATAATAGGAAACAAACCCAACCAAAACTAAAACAAACAAACAATCCAATTTAGTGGGAAAAGGACATCAATAGACTTTTAGAGACAAGATCTCACTCTATTGCCCTGCAGTAGTGCAATCAGAGGTCAAACTCCTGTGTCCAAGTAGTGATTCTCTCACCTCAGCTTCCCAAGTACCTAAGACTAAAAATGCGTGCCACCATGCCTGAATAATTTTTAGTATATTATTTTAAAGGTGGGATCTTGCTAAATTGCCCAAGCTGATCTTGAACTCTTGGTATCAAGCAATCCTCCCACCTTGACCTTCTGAAATTCTGGTATTATAGATGTGAGCCACTGCACTCGGCAAGAATGGTTATTTTTAAATAGACAAAACCCAAACCAAACCAACAAACATAAATGGATATTGGCAAGGATGGAGAGAAAAGAGAAATCTTAAACTCTGTTGGTGGGAATGTAAACTAGTATCACCACTATGGAGAACAGTGTGGAGATTTCTCAGAAAACTAGAAAGAGAATTGCCACATGATCCAGCAATCCCACTATTGGGTATCTACTCAAAGGAAAAGAAATCAATACATCAAAGCAATACCTGCGCTCACGTGTTTATTGCAGCACTATTTACAATAACAAAAACTTGAAATCAACGTAAGTTTCTATCAATGGTTAAATGAATTTAAAGATGCGGCATGCATAAGCAATGGAATGTTATTCAGCCACAAAAAATAAAATCCTGTGGTTCCTGGCAACATGGAGAAACCGGGAGGACATTATGTTAAATGAAATTAGCCAAGCACAAAAATCATGTTTTCACTTACATTTGGAAGCTAAAGATTATGATCACATTGAGATAGAGCAGAAAGATAGTTAACAAAGATTGGGAAGGGTGGGTGAGGGGTAAGAAACTAATGAAGAGAAGAGGGTTAAATGGTACAAACATATAGTAAGATAGAAGAAATAAATTTAATATTTGATAGAAGAGTAGGGTTACTATAGTTAACAATGTATTTGACTTGGGTGATGGACACTCTAAATACTGTGACTTGATCACTATGCTTTACATACATGTAACAAAATTTCATATCTACTCCATAAATTTGTATATATAAAAATAATAAGGAATTGTACTTCATTTTTATTTATGCATTAAAAAATATAAATATGTAAATGTGGGTTGATCTTTTATTTAATAGGCCATATAGGTTAATATAATTTTTTGATTTGTTGTGCAAATTGCTATCAATTTGGCTAATGAGTGCCCCTCTTTGGCTAGTGAGCACTCCTTCAGGCTGAATCCTGTATCTTTTTTGAGCACTTATATGCACTTCCCTTACTTCAGGGAACCATAAGTTATTCTAAATTCATTTTATTGTATATTTGTCCCATGTCTGTAATCATCTATTTCACCAAGAATCCCTGGTTTCTTTTGGTGAAGAATCGTCTCTGGAAACCAAGACATCAGTGCAAAGTGTTCTGATTACTACTGAAATATCACTGCTGCTAAACCAGGTCACCAGACAGAAGTAGGAAATATATTCATGTATATATGTTCAAACACAGACACATACATGAACACATATTTATATTTTAATGTTAAATAAATCAAGAAAATTTACTCTAGTAACCGAATAGAACAAATAAAATGATATGATCATAACAATGCATGCAAAACAAACAAACAAAAAAACCACTTGTGTAATTCAGCACACATTCATGATAAAAACTGTCATCAGGATAGAAATAGGAGAAACAATTTCAATTTGATTAACTGAATCTACCTTTTTAAAAATTCTACACCTAGTATATTAAACGTTTTCCCATATATTTGAAACAAAACTAGAATGTCTCTTCTATTAAAATTTTTCAGACACTCTAGCCAATGTAGTGAAATAAGAAAAATAACAAACTACATATTAGAAAGGAAATAGAAAAAAACATTTTTATATGGAAAGGTTTTTTTTTTTTTTTTACATGTAAAAAAGCTCTAAGGAATTTCCTATACATAAAATGGGATAAAATGAGTATTTAGCAGGATGGCAGTATGCAATGTCAGTAGAGAAAATCAATTACATTTATATATACTCTCAACAAACAATTGGAAAATAAAATAAAATAAATTTTACTTTATTTAGTATAGCATGAAAACATAAAATGCTTAGGAACCAACTCAATAAAAACATTAACAATTATACATTAAAATGTCCAACTTATGGCTGGGAGAAATAAGTTCAATTAATGAAAAGTTATGCCATGTTCATGGAATAGAATATTCAAAATTAATATATTAATTTTGCCATCAATGACATCTATAGAGTCATTGAAATGACAGTTAAAGCCCAAAAAAGGCTTCTGGGCAGATATGGACAAATTGATTTTAAAATTACTGTAGAAATGCTGAGACATTGATCTTTAAAAACGTTAAACAATCTTGAAAAAAAATGCACAAAGTGGTAGACTCACATTAGCCTGATTTAAAAATTTACTATAAAGTTACATAATAGAGTGTTATATTATCCCATGACTAGGCAGATGGATAAATGGAACAAATCAGAGTTCAGAATATACTCATATCTGTGACCACTGGCTATTCATATAGAAAAATATAAAGTTTGACCACTACCTCATAAAAAAAACATTTAAAATTGACTGTAGATTTTAACGTGAAAGCTAAAACTATTAATACTGTAGAAGAAAAAATAGGTATTCAACATACTCTAGCCATATTAGTCATCACAAACTTGTATTAGTAAATACTTTCAAGATTAAATATAAAAAGCATTAACCATGAAAGAAAAATTGACAAATTTGACTTTAACAAACTTAGTGTTCAGCTCCAAGAGAGGAATCAGCAGTCTCAGTGGTGGGGGTGGGGGACACATAACAATACTAAGGGTACCTGGGGAGGTGAGGACCAGTCGGAGGCCCAAATTCACCTGCATGTAGATTACTTATGTACCTAGTCCTGACTTGTACTCCACCTCTTTATAACAAAATAAAGTAAAAAAAAAAGTCACAAATAATGTAAATGAAGCTTTTTTGGCAGAAAAGTAAAAAAAAAAAATAGAAACATCTGTTCATCAAGGCAAGATTAATAAATGGAAAGATAAACCACACATTGAAAGTTTGCAATAGATGTATCTGACAAAGGATGTACACACAGAAAGCATAGAGAACTTCCCATACTCAACAATAATACAAAAAAAGACCAGATAAAAAAATTAACAAAAACATTTTAGAAAAACCTCACTAAAGAACATATACAGATAAATAAAACCACATACAAATGTGCGGAACATCATTAGCCATAAGGTAAGTACAAATTAAAATTACAATGAGATATGATGACCCATTCTTTAAAATCACAAATATTAAAAAGTCTAGCAATACCAAAGACTAACAAAAATGTGAAAAAAACTGGATTGCTCATATATTGTTTGTGGGAGTGTAAAACCAAACAAATATATTAGAAAATTTTTTGGTACTTTTTAGTAAGGTTAAGCATATAACCATTTTATGACACAGGAATTATATTTCAAGGTTTTTCATTCAAAAAAACTGAAAATATGCACCTATACATAGACATTTTTTAAAAGTTTATAGTTGAAAAATTGAAAATGACCTTCATGTCCATCAACAGGTTAATGAATAATTAAACCGTAGTCAAACAATGGACTGCTACTTGACAGCAAAAGCACTGAATGCCTTTAAAAAAAACATTTTATTAAACAGAAGTAGTCAGAAACAAAATAGCACTTAGTATAGGTTTGCCTTTATGTACAATTTAAGAACAGACTCATATATGGAATAGTAATCAGAATATGGATTTGAAATTTTGTGTATCTTGGTTGTGGTGTGAGATATATGGATGTGCACATTTTGCAACACTTTTCAAATATGCATTTTACTGTATGTAAATTTGGCTTGATAACAAACATTATTATAAAGCACTGCATCAGACAGGACTTTGGTAGCTAGGTACTGCATACTTACAATTATGAAAATAAATTTTAATGAAAAAACTTGTACAAATTGTTTGCAGATCCAAGAAAACTATTAAAGAATAGTGCAGTACTCAGGGCTACTAACAGTGGAGGTGATTACTATCCCTAATCTTTAATCCCGGAAGAGAGGAGATGAGAGCTATTTGCTTAGGAACACAGCCAGTCTGAGGTGACTTGATAGAGATGAGACCTGAAAAATAAATATTTCTATCTCATTCTCTCTCTTGTTCACCAGTGACTGCCATCAACCAAACCAGGAGGTCAGAGAGGAAGAGAGTATGTTGAAGCAGTCCATGCAGGTTAGTTTCCTTGTGTATAGAAAAGGATAAAGAGCAGTGATTACTGGACATGGATTGGCAAGCAGAAATCATCCTACATGGGCACAGATGTAGAAAAAGTGTCATTCAAATTAGAATCATTTCACTCATTTGTTCTTTTCATTGTTCATTCAAAAAACCACTCATGTTGTTTCTGCCATGTATCATAAAATGCTAAAGAAAAATGTCAAATTTTGTCTTTGCCCCTTAAAATTCCACAGTCACTTTTAAAAATGGAGCATAATGAATTCACTATAGACAAAGAAGCTATAAAAGAACAAATTTTAAAAAAGATTATTCCTTCCATAAAGTTAAAAGGGAATAATTGACTTCTAGAAAATTATGATGTGTGGCTGGGATAATTGTGGGATTCAGAGGACATATCCTTTGTGCATAAAAAAAGTAATAGCCACCTTAGATATAGGAGTATTCTGGTAAATAGGGGCTGTAGAGGTATTGTCTATTGATCAAGGAACTGGCTTTTCTGAAGTCTATATTTGAAATACTCTACCCAACCGAGTTTAAACGGTCCTGGAGAACCTTCTTGAGAAGATTCATAATGACTTATTTTTAGAGCCTTAAAATAAATAATATTTTATTAGATATAATTTAGTAGTAACTTATTAAGAATACTTCACAGTAGATAACTCAGCAATGATATATTCATTTTTTTGATTGTGTCTAGTTCAGAAAATGCTGGAAAATGTCTATCCAAGTTGAAGTCATCTGTTCAACAATCTTGATTTATGGCACATGGATGCTTTATGATCATGTATTCTTCTATTTATCATGAGGTACCTCATTCTCATTGTTAAAGTCCCCTTTGTGTATTCTACAACATCAGCAACTAACACTGTTTAATAAGTCCTCATAAAACATAAAGATGCTCCCTTGCTTGATTCTATCTCCTTTTCTGTATGACATTTGTATCATGATATATATGACTTACTGTCAAATTGTGGTGAATATTAGGACATCCTTTAAAGATTTATGCACATTAAAGTGAAATCGTTGTCTGAAAATATCATATTGTTGATAGTTCCTCACCATGTAAATGTTTCCTGCCAGAACAGGAAGCTGTGTTTCATTAATTACCCAGCTGTGTAAACAGATATGTCAATTTTCCAAGAGTCATTCTATTTTCTCTAAGGATTATTATGTAATTCTGTAATTATTTGGTTCTGAAATAATAGTAACCTCAACAATTGTAATGATTAACAATTATAGAACATTGTACAACGTTCTTCATATGCATTTAAATTAATCTCCAGAGAACAATTATTAGATTATTTTAAGTAGATATTATGACCACTTTTTCCCAAGGAAATAAGATTTAGAGGATCATAATTTGCACAAGGTTGCAAAAGTAATCATAGGGAGAATTGGTCCTTGATATCTGACTCAATTGTACAACAATATTTACTGATCAGTGGAACATAATAATTTCTCTTTAGAGAAGCGCCTTTGATATCTCTAAGCTTGGAAAATCCATCAAGAATCTAAGATGACAAAGAATAGTGTTCAAGAAAAACTTGCTTCTAGTTTTGAGCACACCTATTAGAAAAGTCATATGGAAAGTGACCTGGCCATTTCAAAGTTCACCTGACTGAAATTTAAGACCCTTAATAAGACACTATCTATCAGAATGTGAAATAATCTAGAATCTCTTCAGTGTCAATGAATGACTTGAAACTGAAGGATGAATAGCGCATTTGAGAAACTGAAATGAAGCCAGTATAAGTGGAATTTAGAGACTGAGGTAAAGAGTTGTGTAAGGTTATGCTAGAAATACAGGTAAGATTCAGACTATAATAAATTTTGTAGAACATATTCAGATTTTATGACAAACTTAGAACACTTGGAATGTCATTGAGGTGTTTTAAGGAAGAGAGTAACATAAGCAGATTTGCATTTTAAAAGATCACTTTGGTTGCTATGCTAATAGCATTGGGACAAAAGAAGATTCAGTTTTCATAAGCAAAATTAAGAAATAAATTAGAAATCTGATGCAGTAGATCAAGCAAAGCATGCTGGTGGCTTGGACTAGGTTGTAGTGGTGGTGGTGGTAAAGAGATGTGAATGAATTTGGTTTGTACATTAGAGATAAAAATCTCTAAGGCATGATATAAGATTGAAAGTAGGGAGATGCCAAAGATAGTTCCTAGATTTCAGGAATGCATAACTGCATGGATCATGATGCCTTTAACTGAGATAGAGAACTTTGAGAAGACGAGTGAATAAACCTATACATGATAAAATTCTTAGCATGTGAGGAATAGAGAGAATAGAGGAATAGAGAGATGTTTAAATGACTGTTAAATAACCTTACACAACTCTTTACCTCAGTCTCTAAATTCCACTTATACTGGCTTCATTTCAGTTTCTCAAATACGCTATTCATCCTTCAGTTTCAAGTCATTACAATGGATAACATCTACAGAAATTTGTAGGAAATATAATTCTAAATAGTTAAATAATGAAATGTTTTTCCTGGGGTCAAGGAGACAAGACTACCTGCTATTACCACTCATATTTGATATTTTACTGTAAATACAAGTCAGTGCAGTAAGGCATGGAAATATAAGGCAGAATAATAAAGGGCAGAAAAAATAGAAATAAAAAAATTATGCCATCATTTGAAAGACAATATGATTGTTTAGGAAACCTGAAATAATTTTCTAAAAATTATAATAATATTTATATTTTATGTAAATTTATTAAATATTTATATAATGCGTGTATCTTATTTTATGTTATATTATGCTTATATTTTACATGTTAAATATTACATATTTGTAAACTATATTATATTTTATGGTTCATGTGTATGTTATAATATAGTTTATTGTACTATAGCAGATTTTAAAAGACTACTGGATAGAGGATTAAATAAAAAAAGTAATTGTCTTTCTTTATATAAGCAACAAATAGAAAATAATATTTTAAAAATATTAACATTTTGTGACAACAAACACTTCATATTTAAGAATTAATATAATAAAGATTTGTAAGACCTGTAACCTGAAAACTGAAGAGGATAGACTTCAAGTAATTAAAGAAGGCAAATATAAATACAAGGATATACCATGCTTTTGGATTTAAAGATACAAGTTTATAAATATATCAATTATTTAAGAATTAACCTCAAGTTTCATTACAATTGCAATTAAAATCAGAGCAAGTTATTTTGAAGGAAATTGGAAAATTAATGCTGAGATTCTGATGCGAAGATATAGATCTGCCATGTGATGTGTGCCTAAATAAATAGAGATTAGGAATACTCATATGGAAGACTCGATATTGTAAAGATGTCATTTCTCTTCAAATTAATCTATAGAGTCAGTGTGATCACAATAAAACTTCCACTTTTTACATTTTGAAAACCTGATTTTAAAATTTATATTACAGTGTAAAGGTCTGCAATAGCTAAGACAATCTTTTTTACTCCATCAGAAAACTGAACTTAGGCATTTATTCATTAAGAGTGTTGGTGGGGCTCCAGTCATGTCATTGCAAAAATCAACCTCTACTTCCTTCCACTAACAACAACTGCTGGGGAAGAGGGTATGGCAAAGAATCAATCCTGATAATGGACAAAGTCAGTGCCTTTACTTTGCGCTGTTAAAATAATAGACTAACGAGAAATGAGTTGCTTTGGAAAATAAAATGAGAAGGACTTTAAGTTTTCATTGTCAAGTGAATTAAGAACAGGGAAGAACTGAGAAGCATTGTAAAAGCAAGTGATAGGAGAGAGTGAGAGGCCTTAGCAACATTATGCCTGGAGTTTGTTGTGTGTCTTGTGTGTGGGTGCTGGGAATAAAGACAGCAAAGAAATAGTCCTATTGTCAAGAACAGATGTAAAACATTTAAGACCATGATGGTGTTATGGTGTTACAGCTTTATTTTATTAAGTGTTGATGTAAACTAGGACTCCATTACCCCCAAGCTTCAGAAAACCTCTGTTGTGTGATTGTATGAGCAACCGCTGAGAGAAATAACTTGTAAGTTTTGGTCATCAGGGAAGAGCAGAGACCAGCACCAGTAGGCAAGTGATAAAGAAAGCTGGGCTATTATTGAGTACAACATGCTAGAAAAAAATGTGATGAAAATAATTTCAGGAAGAGCTTGGAAAGATAGGCTGAGGTCTCAGAGAGAAGGGAGTCTTCCCCTTCTGCATTCTTAGGAGGACTCTCTATGTCATTTTGCCATTAACCTTTGTTTGTCCCAGATGGAAAGATGAATCTAAGAAAGCATGACCCTGCCCTCTGGTTCAGCTTTGGGACTGTGATATATGGTCCCTGAGAAATAGACTACAAGCTAGTATTAGGGGCTATGAAAGTGAGTGGAGTAAACATGGAAACCATCAGATGGTGTGTTAATTGAAGCCTAGAAGTTCAAGATCAAAGTGTTGGCAAGCTTGGTTTCTTCTAAGAAGCTAAGACAACCATAAAGAAGAAAAATAAATAGAGGAACTTATTCTACTAGATATCAAGATTTACTAAGAGCCTATAATAATTACAATAATGTAACATGTTTACAGAGATAACCAAATCAATTAGAACAGATAGCCCAGAAAAGAACCCATGCATATATGCATGCTTCAATTTTAATTGCAAAACCATTAAAAAAGATATTAACTTTACTCAAGCTAAGATAATTAGGTATCCATTTGGAAAAATAAAATGTGTATTCATATTTCATTCTATACAAAAATATAAACCCAGTTGGCTATAAACTTAAGTGTCAAAGGAAAAACTAAATGTTTTAAAAGAAAATGAAAGCTGCTATATTCATGACCATTGGAAAATTGCTTTTACTTTTAAAAAAATGATTTATTCATTATAGAGTTGTGAGGTACAAGTTAGGATTTACTACATAAGTAGGCTGCATTCAGGTGAAGTTTGGGCTTCTAGGTGGCCCTTAATTCCCCTGGTAGTGGACCAGCTAAACTTTGTGTTGTCACATGCTCCCCACACTCCCTGCTCCACCCCCACCCCCCAGCAGTGCCTGGTGACTGCTGATCCCTCACTTGTGCTAATGCGACTAGTGATCAGGGCCCATTTACGAGTGAGAACATGCGGTATCCAGTTCTTTGTTTCTGTGACAGTTCACTTAGTATGATGGTTTCCATCTATATCTAAGTTGCTGCAAAGGCCATGATCTTGGTCTTTAACGGCCAAGACTGTGTAATACTTCATTGTGTTTAAGTACCACATTTTCTTTATCCAGTCCACTTTTGATGGGCAGCATGGTTGGTTCCATGCTTTTGCTGTTGTGAATATTGCTGCAATGAACATACATTTGCAGGTATCTTTTTGGTAGAACAGTTTATGTTCCTCCAAGTATATTCCTAAGACAGGGATTGCTAGATTGAATAGAAGATCAATTTTCCATTATTTTAGGAATCACCACACTGCTTTCCATAGTAGATGAACTAGCTTACATTCCCACCAAAAGTTTAGAAGAGTTCCCTTTTCTTTGTAGCCACACCAGCAACTGTTGATTTTTGACTTATTAATGATAGTCATCCTTACTGGAGTTAGGTTGTATCTCATTGCAATTTTGATTTGCATTTCTCTGATGATTAGTGAGGCTAAACATTTTTTCATGTGTCTGTTGGCTGCTTGGATGTCATCTTAGAGAAGTGTCTATTCATGTCTTTTGCTCATTTAAAAAAAATTTTATTTATTTATTATAAAGATGTGGGGTACAATTCAGGGTTAGGTATACAAACATTGATCATGCAGGTACCCTTGTTGATGAGGTATGCCCCTCCCTCCCCTAGCAGTTTCCCTCAACT
>CAUYQG010260012.1:0-16703 GCA_963574415.1 Tarsius wallacei | reverse complement strand
GCAATCTGGGCTTGTAGGCCTTTTAAGTTCTCCTCATGTTTCTTCTTCATAAAGAGCAGCTCCTCCTAGAAAGCCTCGATCTCTGTCTCCAGCTGCAGCCAGGTGACATTAGTGTCATCAATGACCTTGCGGAGCCCATGGATGTCATTCTCCATGGACTGACGCATGGCCAGCTTTGTCTCATACTTGACTCTAAAGTCATCAGCAGCAAGACAGGCATTGTCAATCTGCAGAACGATGCAGGCATTATCCACAGAAGTTGCAAAGATCTGAGCCCTCAGATCCTCGATGGCCTTGAATTAATGTCCCCAGTCTCTGACCTGGGGTTCCTTCCTCTCCATGTGTTCCCGGATTTTGCTCTCCAGCCTCCAGTTCTCAGTCTCCATACTCCTCAACCTCTCCAGGTAGGAGGCCAGGCGGTTGTTCAGCTCTTGCACGGTCTTCTTCTCGCTCTGGATGCCCCCCCCCCAGACTCCTGGCCATCCATGTGGCCAGGCCCCCGGATCCCCAGCTGCCCCAGAAACTGGTGGAACCAGTCACAGAGATCCAGGAGCCCGAGTCACCGGTGCCTGCATAGACGCTGGCCACGCTGCTGGTGGGCTGGAAGCTGGGTGGCTGGATGGAGTCCAGGGACCGGTAGCTGGTGGAGTAGGTGGTGGAGTGACTGGTGAAGCTCATGGTGGCAGCAGAGGAGAGCAGACGGTACAGCTCACGTTCCCAGAGCTTATCTTTTTATTGACAGATATTGTAGGTCAACAGTATGCAGGTGGGAATGTAGTCAGCAGAGATGAAGAATGTGGTACATGACAGAGATGGGCAACACCGGGAGTGCTATTATTGGAGTGTGAGTGGATGGTGGGCTTTAGACAGAACATGCAGAAATCTTTCTTGTCACTAAATATCACATCCTCAAGGAGGTTTTTCCTGATATATAGTAAAACATATCTCTCTTTTACACTGCTTTTTTCTATGTTGCTCTTAGAGTTTATCCCTATCTGAAATTATCACGTTCATTTCTGCTTTTTTATTAGCTTACTATAATATAAGCCCCGCTAGAACAAGAATCACATTGGTCTTATTCAAATGCTTAGTCACATCTCCACTGCTTAGACTAGACTGGACACAAATGTTTGTTGAATGAATCAATGAATGAGTGGAAGAAAATAGCTTACTAGTGTCTTCACGTGATGGAAAACTTTTTCTGCAACAGATTCATTCTAGCAGCCTTTGTCTGTGCCTAAGTATGAGGTGCCAGTCAAACTATACATCTGAATGATGGTGAATCACATCTATATGCATACTGCAAGGTCAACCACTTCTTCTAATTAGGAAATATGACTTTTCAAGTTGGGAGCATGGCAAAAGCAGTTTCAGTGGAGTGATGGTGACAGCAGCCTGTTTGAAGTGGGAGAAAGGAAATGATCAGAAGGATTTTGCCAGATAATACAGCAGGTCACTCTATTAATTTTACCCAGTTGAGCTTCTATCTCAAATTCCACCTGTTTTTTGTTCCAATTCCTAACTCTCTCCAGCATGTATATTCTGAACAAGTAATTTTAATTTTTGGCCCAAGGGAAAATGAATTTAGTAATCTGATTGATCAATTACCTCTGGTTCTTTTGTCCCCCGAATTACTATGTTTATTAGCCTTCCTGAGCAGCAATTCCAAGCCCTATTTCTGAAAGGTAGTAGTGCAAAAGGGAGAACCAGCCTTTTCTCCAGCTAGCTTGCCTGTGAACTTTCTGTGGGCGTGTGACATTACAAAAATAGAAGTGGCAGAGCAGTAATCTCAGTTACTTAGGATTGCGACAGAGTGAAACGTGAAATTTGCTTTTGCAGCTGTTCTTTACAAAATGGCTCCCATTCAAATCATGAGTGTTTTTCATTGTTCTTTTTTTTTTTTTAAATCCATATTGGTTACCAAATAACAAGGTCAAGTTTGTTAACTTTGGTGGGCTTGGCTGCAATGTTAACCAGTACTTACCAAAGTGTAAGCAGGTGCCCATTGTCCTGTTGAGAGACTGGTCAATTATAGGGACTAAAGTGAATAAAATGTTGGAATGATTGACATTTAGTTGTGGACATTATTTTGATTTTCAAGTCCAATATTTTCCAGTTGAATTCATGTTCAAAATGGCTCACTGGTGGTTCCATGGAACTTAGCTTCTGACTATGGTGTAGAAATCAGTATTTGCTGTCAGTTCAGGATTCAGTACAGTGTTGCTTTTTAATTTTATTAGGGTTCATAACTTAAATCTAGACATTAGTATTAAAATTGATTTGCCTAAATGGTGTGATAGCCCAGTAGCTGGTAGCCACATATGAAAAGCTTGGTCTAGTATTTATTGCATCCTGGAGACTAATGCTGTCAATTCTTGATCTAGATTTGGATTATAAATATCATCAAATCCTTCCTTTTCAGATGCTGGATAGTAAACTATATTATAAAAAAAGTTCACAGTAGATAAGTTACTGAATATGCATAAAGCCTCTGTGCTCAATATTCATATTTTGAGACTTTCATTATGGTTCACAAATGTTTAAATATTGCTTGCCCTAAATAAAACATAAAGGAGGTAACTTGGTATGGGTAGAGATTATGACCTTGGATTCAAGGTCTAGTCCTCCCTCTGGTCAGCTGTGTGCCCTTGGGCAAGTAATCTTTGTAATTTTTCTTTCTGAGCAAGTTTCAGTTTGTCCATCATTAAACAAGGCATAATCTAAGCATATGTCTTTCATACTTTTCAGGATTATTGTGAACTGAGGGGAGAAATTGTGTCCTACTCAACTTGTAGCTTCATTGCTACAAATACTATGTAGTTTTTTTATTTAAAAATTGTGTTAAATGAACATGAAAACACCTTGCAAACTGTAAAGTGTTGTAAACATATACATGGAATTGAATGAATTGCTTAATTGTCTAAGTCGTTTTTACTTTTCTATCTCCTCCTCTTCCTTTTCCTCCTCCTTTTTCTCTTTTTCTCTTCCAGAATTTTTTTCCACCTTCTTCCTTTCTTCTTCCCCTTCTTCATCTTGTTTAATAGAGAATGAAGGAGTATTTTTCCAGAGAAGCCTAAGGTTTGCTCCCTGATAGCCAACGCTAGTTCACCTCATGTTTGATACAACTCACTTTTAGCAAACTAAAAGTATACTCATTCACTCAATCATTTTCACTCGCCAAATATTCTTCAGCATCTCAGGGGCATAGGGCTGGTTCTGTGGCTATTGGTAAAAGATCATATGTGGCCCACATCTATGAACATGTCTGTTTTGGAGATAGGCGAGGAGAGCTACTTAGCTTTAGAATGCACCATGACCTGACTGTTTAATCACATTTAAAAAATGTAAAATAGGAATTTCTTCCCCTGACTCACAAGTCCACAGTAGTAGGAAATCAGGAGAAGGGAGTAAATTTTTCCATTTCCATGAAAATGAACCTGAGCACAAAGCCGAGAGACATGCAGAAACTATTTGGATGGTAGAATACTGTCATCCTGCAGGGGACATGTTGCTGTAGAGGGGAATGGGCACTAGCAAGGTGACTGGACACAAGGAAGGGGAAGAGAATACGTATCTGAGGTTGTTTTGTTCATAAGACACTGAGATGTGACTGAATGTTTGTGGAAACATTGGTTTGCTTAGGGTAAATAATTCTAATTTTTTTCTCCAAATATCTTCATCCATACACACACACAAATCCACACATGCTGTAGAGCTACTAAAAGTCTTGTGGAATATGCTGCCCATTTCTCACTGGGAGAAATGTGTCAGGGAATGCCAACAAGGGGATAGAAGGGATAACTTCCTGATGATGAAAATAATTACAAGAATGAAAGCACTAACTGGCAGATATGGTAGATATTGGATATTTCCTGTGTGCCAGAGACTGTGCTAACCGCTTAATACGCATTATCTCATTTAACCCTCAGAACAAATATGTGAGGAACACAAAACTTATAAAAAGAGCAAAATAAGGCAGGAAGATTTTAAAAAATAGTCTAAGATCATGTAGCTAGTGAGCTGTGGCTGTTGGATTTTAAAGTCAAGGCCCTTAATCATTACATTATATTGCATCAATGATGTCTTGGACACTTGAGCCATTCCAAAATGTATTATTTAAGGTAACACATTATGAGATTTGATTCTGCCATTTGACTGCATCGCCAAACACAGAATCCAAGCTTGCAATAAAGGAGTATGTGAGGGAAACCAACAATGCCTGCAATTCCTTCCCTACATATTGTTATACTAGCCATCACCAAGCCATCATCTACCATCAGGATGTGCAATTTTACTGAGTAAATAGGATTATTGTGGTTATACTGTGTTGAAAGGCTGTTTAGAAAAATAAGAGAATGCACATGTTAGAGATGAGTCTAGAATTCCATTCATTTATTCATCTGTTCAAGAAGTATTTACTGAGGACCCACCAGACACTGAAGATATATCCTCCACCATGGAGGGATGAACAGAGGAAAACAGATTGGAAAGTCAGTGTCACATGTGTTTGAATAGAAGCATTCTCTGGGTGCCATTAGCATACCAAAAAGAAGTATTTAATTCAGCCTTGAATCTGGGAAAGCAGAAAGGAAAATATCAGAAAGTGCTTCCAAGAGAAGTCTGTGTTTCAGGTGAGTCTAATGGAACTTTAAAGTAGGAATTAGCCAGAAGGATTCAGGGGATATTGATGGGACATCTCTGCGGAGACAGCAAATGAGCAATTAGGAGTTTTCCAGTTTCAGCAACCTCTCAGCCACTGGATGATGCACAGAAATGGTTTAGGACTGCTGCAAAGGAGTGGAGCTCCAATCCATACACTTCCTCCAAAGGGGAGCCTCTCACATTTGGGCAAGATTTGTACTGTTTGTGCACTGTTTTTACACCATCATCTCATTCACTTCTCTTCAAGATAGACATTATCATCTTCAGTTTACAGATGAGGGTGATGTGTGATTTGCCCAAGTTCCCACAGCTCTAATAAGTGAGACTATGAATCAGATTCTCATTCTCACTCCAAAGCCCTTTCTTTGTACCACATGGCCTCCCTCCAATTCCAGTGTAAGTTTGTCAAGAAGTTCAAGTCTTCTGAAATATTTTCTGAGACAAAAAATACTATACTGGCTCTAGGTGGAGCCTGGCAGATGGTGGAGGATTAAGCTTGAAAGGCCTGGTGAGGACACCAGCAGTGGCAAGAACAAGAATGCAGGGATGGATTCAGCATCTAAGAGGTCAGAGGGTCAGCAAAATGTGGCAGGATTGTGTAGCTCTAACCCTGATTCTAAAAGTTTGGGTTTATTGCCCCTATTGGTCTCCTAGGTGTTGACAAATTCTCCAAGATGTATTAGTTGCTTCCCTGCCCATCAGCTAGTCTGGATTCTCTTCTTCTGAGCAGTGAAAATGAGACTCAACTATAGACCATCAGACTAGTTTTGATGGTGCCAAGTTGCTGATTTTAGCCTTACCTATACCACCCCTAACACAGCACACATTGCACAGTATTTTAATTGCCTGTTACTTGTCTTCACTCCTCAAGTTATCTAAGTCCAGTAGCTGGTATAGCATGGACAAGTAAATTTTCAACACATTGCTGAAGGGAATACTGGCCATGCTGAATTTTACCCCTGACTAAAATAGGAATAGAGAAGTCCAGCCTTGTATATTAATTCTTCTTAATTTCAAAAAGCATATGTTGGCAAATTCTATGTGTTGAGTATATTAGAGGACTAGCATTTAATATGAATCCTGGATTAGATCGTTTGTATCAATGGAAAAGATTTTCAAATGACTTGTCTTTGGATGTTGCAATTGTTCTTAAGTAACTGAAAAATCAGGAAATACGTACTGTCATTTATGGAAACAAAAACATACCAAGAGTAGAAAATTATGTTCTGTGCAGCCCAACACTGATGCAGTATCTCTAAGCTTAGCACCCGCAGACTCCTAGGAAAGACTCACTGATAATTGAGGCATTCACTGACAATGGCTTACAGTCTGATTATTTTAAGGGATATTTTTCTTTTGAAGATCCTTAAATGATTTTTAAAAATGTCTTTAGGAGGTAAAGAATAAAGCAAAATGATGGTGTAACTCTAGGAACATATTTGGCCTTTTAGATGGTAAATACCCTCTGAAGTCATTTGACCAAGATGAGATGCCTGGCTAACAGCTGATGTGGTTTGAGGCTCTTGATGACTAAAATGGAAGCTAATCTTCTTCTAGAGCCCTGTGGAATCTGGATTCCAAGGAAGACAGTGATTTCATGTCTTCGTTTGGAAGAAAACTCAGGCAGAATGGCATGAGCGGCCAAGTAGAGTCTTGAAAGGGAGTTTACTATGCAGGGAAGCATGCCAGGACTCCCCACTCCAAGGAAAATATTAATGCCCCTGTGACTTTTTAATTCTGAGCTCAGCAATACATCCCAGATCTGCTTTCCTCCTGTTTAGTGACAAAATGCTTGTTTTCCGCTCTGTGGAGCCACGGTGCATCTCTTTCTCTGACAGACAGTGCATTTTCTCCACAGTAAAATGGGAGTTGCCCTCCTAAAGGCCCTTCCTTCCTGAGTGCAGGAGGTGGCATGGAAGATGTGGCAGGGAGCAGTATCTGCCCTCCCAGAGCCTCATGAGCTGCCACCCCCTCAAACTGGCTCCAGTGAGACATTTTTTGTCAGTGCTGTGATGGGAATGATTTGCAAAACTCTCAGAGGTGCCAAGGAGCTGAGAAAAGCTGGCAAAGAGACTAAGGGGAGATCTGAGGGCTGCCTGTAAGGATTTGGAGAGCTGTCATGTGGAGAGTGGAGGAGAGCAGGAATTGAGGATTGCTAGATGGTTGGACAAGTTGAGGGCCTCAGGGTCACTAAACCCAGCATCCTCATTCGACCAATTAAGTTACTGGGAGGGGTGAGGGTGGGAGGGGGTGGGTGGGCGTGATAGCCTGAGATCCATGAATAGAAATAACAGAAAGACTAATTTCAGCGTAATATTTTTCTAATTAAACTGTTACCTACAATGGAATGAATACCCCATGACGCACAGAACTCCTCTTCATTGCCAAAATGTGAATAGGAACTAAATGCATCTGTTGAAAGGTCCATAGCAGACTTGTCCAATAGAAATATAATGTGAGCTGTGTAT
Organism: Tarsius wallacei; assembly: GCA_963574415.1. Lineage (NCBI taxonomy): Eukaryota > Metazoa > Chordata > Mammalia > Primates > Tarsiidae > Tarsius > Tarsius wallacei. The sequence continues at coordinate 9,573 of CAUYQG010260012.1, read as the reverse complement.
ATAATTTAAACATTTCAACAAGTCATATTAAAAGAATAAAAAGAAACAGGTGAAGTTAACTGTAATCATGTACGTTAACTCAATACTTTCAAAATATAAGCAATATTCAATATCAAATTATTACTTAAATATTTTACATTTATACTGAAGTCCAATGCATCTTTTATACTTAGAGCACCTCTCAATTCAGACTAGCCACATTTCAAGTGCTTTCTAGCCCTAATCTTTTGCCAGAAGAGAGATGAGACTAGATGACTTCTGATGTTGTTTGATACTCTGAAAATGGATTAATCTCTATTTATTAAAAAATATATATTGAGCATCTATATTCAGGCAAGCCACTAAGCTCTTCAGCAATTTTAATGATTGGGGGTTGGAGGGAAGGAAGCTCCCATTGAATAGAACTAGCTTGCATTATTTTATCAAAGTTTTTGTTATTGATGAGGACGAGGTGATAATTATGAATTTGTTCATGACATGGACATAAACATTTACAGTTCACCAAAATGAGCATTTCCCTCATCTGTTAAGGCTGATACACCAGGCCTACACCTTGGGTCTCACAAGCCTCACTGACCAACTCCTGTCAGTCCCATTATGACCGATCACAAGCTGCATTTTTGTGTTAGAACATTGAGTGCCTTCTGATGCATTGTCATTGAGAAGCTGGATAGCTGCAGGAATGTGTATATTAGCACTGAAGCAGGGAAATCAGAGGGAAGGCTGGTCTGGAGGATAAGGTGAGGAGTTGAGCTCAGCAATTTTATAATCAAGAGACGATGAAATTTCCAGTTGGAAATATTCAGAAAGGAATCAAAATTATGGGCCTAACAAGATGCATCAGACCTGGAGGTATCTTCTCCATAGAGAATGAAGGTTAAAACCATAAGAGTGAAGAATGTAGCAGAGGGAGAGAGTAGTGAGAGAGAAGCTCAGATGAGAGAGGGCTCACCTGTGGGGAACACAGACATTTAGAGGGAAAAATTACCTTTAATTCAACTCCACACACCTTTATATGAGTGCTTACTATGTGCCAGGTGCACTGCTAGATATGGGAATCAAGGATGCAAAAGACAGTTATAGCTTTCTGCTTTCATGGGACTTATGGTCCAAACTTACTAAACATATAGGATATCTGAAGCATGGAAGAAAGTCTACTCATTTCTACTTTAATGTTACAGCCTAATGGTAGCACAGGTCAAGGCTGGGCCCTCCAGAGTGGACAGTAGTCCTTCTCATTCTGGGGAGGTCTTTGACAGCCTGAGGACAGACATCATGTCATGCCCCTTCCCTTAATGCTGCATCCACACACAGCACCATATGGCTTCCCATCTCCTCACTATGGGGCCACTGCCCTTGAGAGCCCTCTCTCTGTTATTGCTCATCTTAAAGAACGTGCCCCAGAAGAGTTCACAAGATCTGACTCTGGGCTGGCCAGCAAAGAAAGGAAAATGACTGCTTTGCATTGAGCACATAGCTTGTGCCATCCATTTGTTCTACAACCCAAACTCCTCTTAACATACCCCAACTTAAATAAAATTTTTCTTATTAAATTTACAACCATCTTACATGGCTCTATTTTATTTTATTGTGCTGTATTCTATTGTATTAAGAACAATTCGTGCTAGATATGTCCTCCTTACAAATTTTTGAGTATACAATGCATATTGTTAACTATAAGTATAATCCAATGTTGTATAGCAGTTCTCTAGAGCTTATGCATTCTACTTGAATAGTAACTTCCATTTCTTCTTCCCCTTGGCCTCTGGTACCAAAATTTTACTCCTTGAGTCTATAAATTTGACTCTTTTAAAATATCACATGTAAGTGAAATCATGCAATTTGTTATTCTGTGTCTGGCTTATGTCACCAAACATAATGTATTCAAGGTTAATCCATGTTGTCACATATTGAAGAATTTCCTTCTTTTTAAAAGTAATATTCCATCATATGTATATATCACATTTTCTTTAGTGATCCATTTGTTGATGAAAACTTAGATTTTTTTTCTATATTTTGGCTATTGTGAATAAGGCTGCAATGAACATGGAAGTTTTCATTTCTTCAATATCCTGATTTCAATTCTTTTGGATAAATATCTAGACATGGAATTCTGGGTCAGGTGGTAGTTCTTTCAATTTTTTTGAAGAACCTCCATACCGTTTTCTTAGATAGCAACTGAAACATTTTACACTCCCTCTAGCAGTGTGCGTGTTTCCAACTTTCCCACATCCTTGCCAACACTTGCCTTTTGTCTTTTTAACAAATGGTGATGGAAAAACTGAATATCCACATTCAAAATAATTAAATTGGGCCCTTACACTATATACAGGAATGGGCTCAAAATGGATTAATGACTTAAATATAAGACCCCCAAGCTAAAACTCCTAGAAGAAAATAGGGGAGAAACTTCCTGACATTGTTTTGGTAATGATTTCATGGCACCAAAAGCACAGGCAATGGAAACAAAAATAAATAAGTTTTATTCCATCAAACTAAAAAGCTGTTGTACAGCAAAGGAAACAATCAACAAGATAAAAAGACAGACCACAGAATGGAAGAGAATATTTGCAAGTCATATATCTGACAAGGGGTAAATGGCCAAACTATATAAGGAACGCCTACAACTCAATAGTAAAAAAGCAAATGACTTGGTTAAAAATGGGCTAAGGACTTGAATAGACATTTCTTCAAAGAAGTCATACAAATGCCCAACAGCTACATGAAAAGATGCTTTATGTCACTAATCATCAGAGAAATGCAAATCAAAACCACAAGATATCACCTCACACCTGTCAGGATGGCAATTATCAAAAACAAAAGACATTTTACATTGCTGGTAACTCGGTTCTCTTTTCCCTCATTCTCAATCTAGATTTTGTTTAGAGACACCAAAGATGAAGATTTTGCAATTGGTCCATTGTTCCAATCTGTTGATTTCTTATTGCTTTCCTTGTGTAATCCATCACCGTGGGCAACTTTCTCAGCTTCACAGCATCCGAAAATGTAAATATCAGCTATCAAGGCCTTTATCTGAGATTCCTTTAAATTTTAATAGGACGGCATACGTATATGCCCCAGTTATAGAGTTCTGAAGCCCAAACCCAGAAACAAATCAGTGAATATTGAAAATAAATTTTCAAAGAGAATTGAGGTGGCTAGCAGTGCCAAACAGAGAGGCCAAACTGTGAGGTTCTGGGAAGGTCCAAAGGGACATCGCATAAAGGTGGGCGGAGCAGAAGCTAGATTGCAGAACGTAAGGGCAAGAAAAGATAGACAAGTGAAGGTAACCTCAATACCCCAGAGTTTCATAAATGTGAACTCATCCCCTTAACTTTGACTTCTTATCATAGATTATTATTGGCTATAGGAAGGATCTAGCCCTTTAAGTGCTTTGAATTCTTTGAATTTCTACTAAAGTCAAAGCGCTCCCAGGTAAGAAAGATGGTGTTATTTTTCATCATCAATTTTATTCTTGTTCCAATGAAGCCACTCAGAAAAGAATTGAGTGAGACAGAGGGGGTCAGGTAAACTCAATTACCTTCATCCTGGGTGGGTGTTTTAGAACAGGTCCTGTTCTTTTATAAAAGAAAAGCAAGCATTTTCAGAATTTAATTTCCTATTTGCCTGCTTGCTACTATTCAGCTTACTCATAGTTTTTTATCCACAGAGAAAAAGCAGCAAAACAAAGAACAGGAAATTTCACCACGCTGCAGGAACTGTCGAAATGATTGTTCTGGCAAAAAACTACATATCAACACTAACCACAATCCCACTCCTGCATCTTCATTTCCTTTCTAGAATGATTGGCCAGAAAAGAACTTTAAATATCAACCCTTACTAACAATAATGAAACTGAATAGGTTGATTATCAAAATAACATTTTAGACTATTTCACAGACGACAACCTCTGTGTTAAGAACAGTGCATATTTCAGCTCATTTAATATTCATAAGGTCCATATGTTTGTCATCCTTATTTTCCAGATGAGAAAATAAGAGACAGAGCCAGAAAGTAATAGAGTTGACTAATGGACACCAGAACCCTAGAACTTAAATATAAGCTTACAGTGTTTGTACTTCACACATCACATCCATCATCTAAACATGGAACACATCCTCTAGAAATATCTAGTGAGTGCACAGAGAATAACTGAATAAATGTCAAAAATAGGAAAGCTGTTGGAGAAGTAGATTAAGCTTAGAGATTCCGTAAGTTTGGTTAATCACACAAGCAAATTACATCTGTGAAATAATTTTAAAAAAGTCAAAAATCCAGCAGCTATATTATTATTATAAATCATAATGCTAATGGCAATTATAACACTAATACAAATTAAACACATCCTGCCACCAGTGATCTGTTGTTATTAGACCAATCCAGGTGTTTTGTAGGAAGTTCATAGGGCCAAGAAGCAGTTGCATTTCATAGTCACAGGTCAGAAATGGAATAGTTGGATCACTGCTGTCTAACAGAACTTTCAGAAAAGATGGAAGTGTTCTGTCTGGTCATTCAACAATGTAGCTGCTAGCCACATGTGGCTGTTGAGTACTTAAAATGTGGCCAATATGACCGAAAAACTGAATTTTAATTTCATGTAATTAATTTACATTTAAATTACCATACAAGGCTAGTGGCTACTATATTGGATGGTACAGAGATTGAGAATGTAATGATCTTATTCCAGAATCATGTTGTCCATAAAAAAATAAAAAATAAAAGACTTAATGAGCTAATTTAGCATCAAATCTGAGCTTGACAGCCCTAGAATTTTCTCATTCTGGTTAAAAGTAATAGGGCTGTCTACACATAAATGCCACACCTAAATCTGAACAGAACAGGGGGAAAGTAATGACTCCAAGTTATTGGAGTATTTTCTGAATGCAGAAAAAAGGGGATTGAGATACTAAACTGGCTGGCTTGGGAAAGCATCCTGAGAGCGCAGTGGCCAAAGATGATGTGAAATTCAGCAGACAGTTGGTATCATTTTACTGCAAACAACCCACAGCTGAAAAAAAACGAGCTTGCAAATTCACATCTTCAGCCAGCAGGTGAGACTGTGGAGTGATAAAAGGAGTCATCACTCCCACTGGCTTTGGGGTGAAGAATGTCAGAAACGCCATTTGTGAGAGAAAAAGAAAGAGGCACCAGGGTGAAAGACAGAGCAGGCCTTTGTGCTACCAAGTCTCCTCCTTAATAGTCCTCAGGGTTGCATCTGAGTTGTCCTGTGCACCTGAGCAGTACACAACGTCTTTACTTCTTAGGGGGTGAAGGCCAAAGAGGCAGTAGGCAACCCTTGATCAATTACACTGAGTCTCTTTCAGCTTACTCTGGCCCCATTATCTCTACATCCTTCTTCCCTCCCTTGCTGCCTGTTTGAAGAATGAACAAACTCAAGGCTCGATCCTACACAAAGATGACAGATCTAAATAAAGCAAGCCCATTCCTTGGGTTCCCTGTATTCTCACCTGCGGGAGAATATAGGTGACTGTCTCACTGTGTCTCATGTCTGCAGCTGCTGCCATAAAGCAGGGTGTGAATGATGAGAAAACTGGAGGAAGCTGCAGGGCTGGACTTCCTTCTACAATGATGGATTCCAGAATGGAGGGGCAGCCCAGGAGCCACCTACCCAAAGGATATAGAGGCCCAGAGAAGGGGCCTGGAAAAGAGAGACTTAGTATTTGGGTGGGAATGTGTGCATTTCTTCACCAAATTACAGATGTTGGTGAACTTGAAAAGGAAAGGTATCCATTTCCTCATGGTGGCTTAGTGCAACCTAAAATTTGGTGGACATTGACCCACAGCTAATCCTAACAAGAAAACCATTCCAGAGAACTCGTCAGTGGCAAACAAATAGGTAATTCAGATAGTAAATGATGCTAGAGGTACGGTTGTATTGATGATTTTTCCACAGGACAAAGGGCTGCTTGACATTCTACTACTTCAGGAAAGCCAAGTTTATAAGTTTAATTAAACCCATTTTACACACACAAATCCGTGATATGCATTCTTGATTTTCAAATACAAATTTGAGGGTTTAAGGCCTTTTGTCAGAAGCAGCCAAAAGCAAGTGATCAAAGAATGATTTCTGGGTTCAGTGTCTTTTGAGATGACTGGGAGATACCAAGAAGAGATCTATAGTAAAATGCCTCCCAGCCCTGGGCTGAAAGTCCTCTCTTCTCCGTGGCACTACCTGAAAGGCACCAATGGAGGGTTTCTTAGGATTGACAGGCTTTCCTTTGGGAGATCATCATTCTCTCCTCCTTTTCTATGACTCAGAACCTATAGAGCTCGACTGAGTGTAGGGGCATCCGCATTTGGGAGGAGGAGGAAACACATCAGGGACAAATTTTCCTACTCAAAAGTTTGCATATAATTGGAAATAGCTTTGTGCATGAAAGTCTCCTTTTTCTGTTTTTACATGAGTAAATGTCTTAGAGAGAACTGAATTGGTGAAGTATGAGGATGAGTGTTGCATATTTTTATGAGGTTGCTTATTTATTATATAGAAAATGTGTATTAAGAACCTGCTAGGTATTATTACATTTGAGGCAGGGTGAACAACTGTCTTGGCTTCCAGAAGACTGAGGAGTTAGTGCTAAAGCCAAGATGAGTTGGTCACTCTGGTTAGACCTGGGGGAGTCACTGATAGATAAAATATGGTCAAATAGTACTGTGACAGTGCCTTAGGAGAAACACCTCCTGTATGCTTGTAGGAACACAAAAGAGGCGACTAATTTAACAAATTCTAAGTGTTTTTTACTTCAATCTAAAAGATTCTTGAATTTTTTTGTTTTGCTTTATTTTTTGAAGGTTGTATACCAGAACTATTTGGCTGTGAGTGAACATTGGAATAAAAATGTAAAGAAGAACTAGTTTTAAACTAGCTTAATGTGTGTGTGTGTGTGTGTGTGTGTGTGTGTAATAGTTTAGGTGTGATTGAAAGAGAAGGGAGAGAAAGTAAGAGAAAAAAGAGAGACAGAGAAGAAAAGGAAAGAAGGAAGGATGGGTGGATGGAAGGAAAGAAGGGAGGGGGAAGGAAAGAGAGAAAGTGAGAGAAAAGGAGAGTGGGAGGAGGAAGAGGAGGAGGAGGAGGAGGAGGAGGAGAAGAAGAAAAGGAGGGAGGGAGGGGAGACAGCAGGCATCCAAGCTTTGGTGGGCAGAGTTTGTGGGACACAGTGTAGAATTTTACTCCTTACACCTGCTCTTAGGAAAACATCAGCGTCTTTACTAAAGTCATGCGAGGGTAATTCAGCCTTAGCAAACTTCAAATACCTGTGATGCGCTTAAGAAGAAAGCCAGAGTGTAATTTACCTCATCTTCAGCTACTTCAGTTGCATAAGAGCCCAGGTCTTGTCTGTTTTGTTCAGCATCTAGATTTGTTTCTGGCATAGTATAAGGGCTCAGCAAATGTTCATTAAATAAATGAATAAACACAAACAAATCCTGTGATTTTATCATTAACTAATACCTATTGCATGTTAGAAGCCTCAAACTTAACTTCACAGAACTTATGATTTATTAAAGTAGCTCCTCCTTACTTGCCTATAGTTAACAATATATTTGTATTAATTTGTATACACATTGTGAAGTTTCTTTTTGTTGCACCTGACTTTCCCAGAAATATTCAGATTTATGACTTGATCTGAGAACGTACCTAAAAGTGAATGCAGTCTTTAGAATAATGATGCTGTGGTTTTAGTAGGCTCTGTATTGCACTTGGGTCTGCAAAGGAGAAAATTTCGTTTCCCAGATACATAAATCTATTTCATGTGCTTGCTCGTCCACAAAAACCATGGTTGCAGGCATTCCAGGTAGGAGCCTGCTGAAGTGATGCAGTACACAAAAACTTTGTCATATGCAGATTCCGCTTAGGAACTGAAAGGGAGGGATAGTACCAGTCTATGGATCACAGTTGTGACAGTGTGTCTAGCATCCGATCTATTATGCTTCCACTTGTGTCTCTACTTTCAGCTGCTCAGTGCTTCCATGCATTCTGACCCCTTCCCCCAAGACACTGTCAAGATATGTTTAAGGGACTCCTGTGAAAGGATTCCCTGAGGTGTTTTTTTTGAAATGCTGATTCCAGAGTCCCCTCAGCCCACCACCCCACACCCTCCAGAGAGGAGGGAGGGCTGCCCACCATGGACTGGGGCTTGAGGAATATGAGTTTGCTGATTTAAATAAAGAATCCCAGTCTTTTTAAAAAAAAAAATTGTGCTGATCATTCTGTTTGCCTCCCCCAGCTCTGTTCCCTGGGGGACTGACCCCTGTTAACTGTATTCCTGACTCCTTTGCCATCTGGTTCTGTCGGCTTCAGTGAATAGAGGCCCCAGTGGAAGACCAGAGAACAGGAGCGTAGAGGGGTTGATATATTTCTTCCAGCTTTTCTGGAAGAAGTATGTTTTCCCTTACGTCTCTGATAGAGGCTGCATCCCTACTACTACTTCTGGACAGCCCTCCATCCCAGACTGGTCATCGGCAGGGTTCCAGCTCTCACATGATCTGGGTACCACAGTCTCCATTCTCGGCCCCTCAGTCGTAGGAGCAGTAATAGCTTTTTGTTGTCTTTGGTTTCTGGGTGCTTCTTAACTCTGTCTGCATCTAAGTGAGGAGTCCCCCCTTTTAAGTTCCTTCATTTGAGCCATGTGGGATGAATTTTATTTCCTGGTGAGACCCTGGCACATATGCCTACTAAATCAGACTCTCTATTATTCTTTTATTATTTCTAATTGTGATAAAATAGACATAACACAATTTACCATCTTGACCATTTTTTAAAAAATTATAAAGATGTGGGGTACAGTTCAGGATTAGGTATACAAACGTTGATTATGCAGGTACCCTTGTTGATGAGGTATGCCCCTCCCTCCCCTAGCAGTTTCTCTCAACTGCCAATTCCACCTCCCTCCCCTGACAGTTTCCCACCACTGCCAATCCCTTTCTTAAAGTATTATGATTGTTCAAGGTCTGCTTATGAGTGAGAACATATGGTTCTCTGTTCTTTGTTTCTGTGACAGATCACTGAGTATGATCGACTCCAAATCCATCCAAGTTGCTGCGAAGTCCATGTGTTTGTCTTTCTTTGTGGCTGCATAATAGTCCTTTGTATATGTGTACCACATTTTTTTAACCCAGTTCAACTTCGATGAACAATATGGATGGTTCCATGTTTTTGCTATTGTGAATAGAGATGCAACAAACATACGTGTGCAGGTATCTATTTTTGTAGAATTATTTGAGCTCCTCTGGGTATATTATCAATAGGAATTGCTGGGTCATATGGAAACTCAATTTCTAGTTCTTTCAGAAATAGCCACACTGTCTTCCAGAGAGGTTGCACTAGTTTGCATTCCCATCAACAGCGTTCCTTTTTGTCCACATCTTCGCCAGTACCTGTTGTTTGTTTTATTAATGATGGCCATTCTTTACTGGGGTTAGGTGGTATCTCAGTGTGGTTTTGATTTGCATTTCTCTGATGATGAGTGAGGCTGAGCACTTTTTCATGTGTCTGTTGTCTGCCCATATATCTACTTTTGAGAAGTGTCTATTCATGTCTTTTGCCCACTTTTT